>JARJEB010000701.1:0-19716 GCA_030264535.1 Liometoxenus newtonarum
TATTAATACGCTCGGGCTTTACTACACTCGGCGCTCGCTTCGCTCGGCCTCGTGCGTAAACTTGCCCTCGCGTATAATAGCCTGCATTATAGGCTCATTGAATAATATACTATAAGTTTTCCTAACGTTGATCATTTAACAACAGGGACGGACTGGGTCTTGCAACCGGCCCGGGAATTTTTTTGTAAGCAGCTTCATTATCGCATATTTAGTTATCGTGTTGATCTTTTATGCCATCCAGCCTAGCGGCCTCCGACCTTGCCTCTCGGGAAATTCCCGAAAGCTCTTATGGCCAGTCCGTCCCTGTTTAACAAATTTAATTAACTATGGAAATGAAATCAAAGATCGTTTCATTACTTGCTTAATTTCATTTATCCGCAGGAGAATTATCGGGACACAGATAACAATGTATCCTTGCATCTATCTTTTTGAAGTTCGCTAAGTTCAATCAACTTGAATAAAAGCAGTGATCAAGGTGAATCGAGAACGTCTTTTGAGCACCTTGGGCAATTATAGAATTGGGTTGGATACAGAAAACATGTTATATGAAATCAATTTTTAGGCGCCAAAACACAATAGAGTAAAGTTCTGCTCACAATCTGCGATATCTGCATTGATAGCACATATTTTTTACTTTCCGACCATACACCAAGGAAAATAATGTAATCGGAAAAAATCAAAAGTCTTATTTTTTCTTTGATTCGTAGAGATCCGTTGACCCCAGTTCAAAAGTAGTCTTTTTCTCTGTGGGTGAGCAAAATTCCAGGCAACTAAGCAACGTAAAATTTGGTATGTGGGTATAGCTCTCTAACTAGAACCTGGTGTAAATAAAATCGGTCAGTAAACCAACAAGAGCACTTTACTTGATTGGCAAAACAGAAATTTGCATATAACTCTGGCTGAATATTTTGATCGGAAAGTGGAAATTGGGCAGAAATTTAGTGATATAAGATCGTAATCAATCTCATGGCTAAAGATTTGGATCGGAAAGTGGCATGTCATGGTTAAATATTTTGATCGGAAAGTGGAAATTGAGCAGAAATTTAGTGTTATAAAATCCTAATCAATGTCATGGCTAAATATATTGATCAGAAAGTAGAAATTGGGTAAAAATTTAGTGATATAAAATCGTAATCAATGTCACGGCTAAATATTTCGATCGGAAAATGGAAATTGGCCAAAAATTTAGTTATATCAAATCGTAATCAATGTCATGGCTAAATATTTTGATCGGAAAGTGGAAATTGGGCAGAAATGTACTGATATAAAATCGTAATCAATGTCATGGCTAAAGATTTGGATCGGAAAGTGGAAATTGAGCAGAAATGTACTGATATAAAATCGTAATCAACGTCATGGCTAAATATTTTGATCGGAAAGTGGAAATCGGCCAGAATTTTATTGATATCAAATCGTAATCAATCACACTTCCACTTTCCGATGAAAATTATTATTGCAATGGACGAGTTCTACGAAATCGTCGTGTAAATGGTCGGAAAGTTGTGCGGTGCGAATTTAACGCACTGATTTTTTTAGTACAACTATAACCAACAGTCAAACAGCTGTTTAAATATGTTTATTCGCATTGTGTAGTCGACGAATGTTGTTGCTTCATTCTGAACTGATAAACAACGCACAATATTACAATATTTATAAATACAATAGAACCGTTGATAAAATGGAGTAAAACAAACAATCGGGCTTCGTTTGTCACTTCATTTTATTACTGTTGCTTTGTGCCTGATAAATTTCACATTGTAGCAATTTAGTTATAGAAAGTAGCAGAGACGGACTGGCCATAGGAAAGTTTCGGAAAGTTGCTAGAGTTGTGGGCCGCTAGACCGGCTGATCTTATGTGCGACACGACGTATCACAGGACAAGGTGATACTGTGCCGCTTGCACTTCCCGGGCCTGTTTCAAGGGAAAAGCCAGTCCGTCCCTGGAAAATAGAAATATCCAACAATCGAGCAGAAATGTTCTATTTTATTAATTTTTTTCTATTTATTAATTCCTCACAACTGGATGTCATAATCATAAAATGTTGGATCACTTAGTATTTTTTGTTTTGTCAAATTACTAAATCAAGATCAATAGGTTGTCTTTAGTGTTTTCTTCTTTCGGTAAAATCGAAGTTTAAGTGAATCCAACCACACAACCCAACAAACACCAAGCCAGAGTTACATATGGCTAGATTGTGAACTGGAGAGGCACATTTACAACGATGTCAAACCAAAAACCAACCAGCAGGGCACGTAAAAACGTGAGCTGCATATCCGGTCGTGGCTGTTTCCATCGCCATTACTATTACTAGCTCTAGCCGAGCCTAGCCAAGGAGCCTCTACTCTAGCTAGACATTAACATAAAGTCCCTGTCTACCGAAGCCGATGGTTTTATCTATCTAGATCTAGAATCTAGACTAGCAGCAAACAAACACCAGTCCAACTCCTACCTACACCTAGTACTTGCCGTTCTTGGGCTGAAGTTGAAACTATACTTAGTTTTTTTTCATCTTTTTCGTGTTACATGTTACTGTTACATATTATTCTATAGTTTTCTAGTTTTTGGGATATTTTGCTTCCTTTGGCTTCGTTTTCTCTTCGTAATATGCTACCTATGCTTTGGACGAGAGGGTACTGCACGAAGTTAGTACTAACCGAGTGAAATAGGGTACGTTATAATTACCCTGCGCCCTGCATAACTACATTTTACGATTTACGACTTTACGACTTGGGGAGTTAGGTCGGTCACAACGGCAACGTTGCAGAACAGACAGTACACCCCGTAACGTAACTTCATCATGATCGTAGGTCGTGAGCTTCACTGCAACATGCGAATTTTATTTAATTCCATGTAAATTTTGTACTTATTTCTTAATGTTAATATCAACATTGTTGCCCAATTAATTATTGATTTTACTATTCAAACATGGCATGAAATAAAATTAGTAGATCTAAAATCGAAAAGGGATTTTCACACACAATTTTCAAAACGATTACCTTTTACGTTATTATGGCTATTTTTTAAAAATAAGTCAATTATCAACCTTACTTGAATGAATACATCAAAACTTTCTAGTGCTTCTTGCAGAGGCGTGTAAACAGAAAATGTAACGAGCTAACAGAGTAAACCAGATGTTCATTTCCATAGGGCAAGGACAAGGGAACAGTGTTTTCTAAATAAAAAGAGTCTGTTTCATGTTGTGTATGTGCGTCGTCGTTGAGCGTCGAAGCGTTGTTGCCAAGTTTACAGTTTCCATTTTTATTTCAATTATAATTCCGTTCCGAATTCTTCCGATTAGTGACTAAGGCAACAAGAATATTCAGTTTTCAATATTATAATTGATGTTTAATTCCCAAATTAATGAATTAGTTACGAGTTATGATCATGATGGTAGTGTACATCATGCAATTACTCAATTGGGTTCAAAACCATATAATTAATTAAATTATGGGTCATTTTATAAGTAACGAGTTTAACTATTCATAATTTGTTGATATTTATTATGTACGAGTATGATGTCATTTTTAATAAATTTATTATTGACAGTTCACTTTGCCTTTTGGTTTTCTATTTCAAGACATTTATACTTCATATAATACGGGTATGTCAATTACGCATTGTTTGTTTTTATTTGGTCTAGTTTCATTTTTTTGTTGTTTATTTTCATTTTTCTTTTATTTGACGCAGTGAAAAGTACAAGTGGAATATCTGTCCTTGTATGCTACGAGAGTGAAAATCCCGGTATGCACGACCGATTCGTGCACTGTCAATATAAAGAAGCTAGCCTAACACAGCAGAAGAAGCCAAAGAAGAATTCTTCTGTAATCGTAACGGTGCAGTAATTCTGGTTTCGTTCTCATTATTCCATTCCAATTTTAAAATTTCTTGCGGCTCACACTCTGCCTTAATTCGTCCTAACCTAACATTGTATCTGTATTGGTATTGTCTTAGGTTATCAAAATGTAACTCGTTGCAATTAAATTTCAGTCAGTATTTTTATTTTGATATAATTTCGTTTCACCCATCTTTAGATCAATTCCACATTACACTACTAAGAGTAGTTCCGAACTACTCTGTATAGATTAAGTATGACATAACAAAAGCAGCTACTAGTTACTGAACGTTCCCTGCAAGTTCACGCAAGTAGGTATTCATATTCAGGATTGCTTTTACCAGTTTTACCGCTCTTAATTGTGGTGGTTGGAGTTCTGGTTACACCCAGAGCCACCGCAAGCCGGACTCTATTACACCGCCGCAGTTTGTCTGGTGTAGTAGTGTAGTTACTATCCTCTTCTTACTGTTGCCTCATACTTCGTGTAATATATTCTTCATTATTAGGCATTTTCATGGTTTTTCATTTTTTTCTTTCACTTTGTAACGCGACCTTACGTATAGCGCGCATCTGTTTTGTTCTTTTATTTCATGACTTATTCCTTCGTTTGCAAGTCGATTCGATTCCACTCGCTGACATCACTCTCGCTTCTTGCAATGAACTTTTCTCGTTTCATTTATAACGTCAATCCAGATGCACAAACTACGAAACGAAATGAAAACGTATACAAATGGATTTGGCTTGGCATGGCATGGCACGGCACGACGAGATTGAGGCTCGACGCGAGTATATACAAATGGTTGCTGTTGAAGTTGGTGTATAAACATACACTACAGAGAGCTACAGAGTCAATGTCCCCACTGCCAAGGCCGTTTGTATTATAAAAGCGGCCGGCTTTCATGCATCGCATATCTCTATCCACATCCACTCGTTACGTTTACTTATGCCTTATGCTGCATGTTTGCTCGTATCGGGCCCCCCTTTTAGTCCCCCATTTTATAAATATTCACGGTAACAGAGATAGGACAACTAAAAAAATACAGATTGTGAAAAATATCTGGGATTCTGAATCAACTTTATCTTTATGGCATATTTAAGATTTAGGCCATCGGTTAGAAAAGTTGATAAATATTGATAAATTTGTTTGCTTTATTCAGTCAACAGAAATCTCAAATGTCACAAATTTTCTTTATTTTTGCATTGAAATTTCTTTAATCGTTTTGGAATTCGGGAATTCCCAAAATTCAAATTTCGTTCTAACCAAACCATCTCCACAAATTGTGGAATAACGAATAATTTAAAAAAGATATTAATTATTTAAATAGTGCCTGCCTAGAGAGAGAGGTCTCTGTAACCTGATGGTTTGGGATTTACGGGATTCTTTGATGCGTTTCGCATCGTTTCTTTTAGTTCAGTTGTTTTGTTGTTTAGCTTAGTTTTGAGGTTTATGTGTAACCTTACCGCATTCGGAACGAAAGAAGGTCGCAATAAATATTGGAAACATTGCAAGTTGCAACGACTATACGGGACGGTGTCAGTTTGCATTTATCTATAATATTTATAAAGTGCCATGACAACATATGTGCGCCATCAGCTACACGCAATGTTGACAAATGCTGTTCCATGTAGATTTAGGGTTATCAGAAGGTGCCATGTATAGGGTATTGTAGTTTCTTGGTTGGTACACAGGTACAATTAGAATTTTTGCTGGACTTTAATGTGCAGTACGTTTTTTACTGCTAAAAATTGAAGTCTGTGATGAGGAACGGCTGCGTTTGATAAAACAACTCAAATGTCGTTAACTAATAAAGTGACACGACAATATGTAACGTTGAATGTTACTTTTGTATTCCTGGCCTGGATACCGTGTTATAGATGTTATAGTGTCTGATAAATCAGTATACCTTTGCGTCTCGATTCAACTACGTGAAATGAAAAAGTAAGCAAGTCGTAAATTTATTTTGTATATGTATCGGAAGTTAATAAATGGTATTAATAACCCTATTTGATTGTATAAACTATACTTCGTGTCTCTGCCACGTTAAAAGTAGAGTGGCGCCCATTCACAGACCTTCACATTCACATCATCCCAAGAACCACGCAGTCTCCACGGCAGCGAACCGACAAAAACAACGATCAGCGCAGCAAACAGCTAAGAAATGAAGTAACATGTCTTTCACCTTTACGTCATTTTGTTACGAGAGCATGCGCAGAGCGTGTGATGTCGTGTTAACGACAATCAAAAACACGTCTTGCAAAAACTTTATTATTAGGGCTAATCGACGTCATTCTTTCGCGACAACATATATTTAACTATACCTACGTATACAGGGTGTTTCAAGTTTTTAGCTTGCTCCTACTGGAATAATACACTGAATTTTGATTTCTTATTCTTGCAATTGATCTGTTCAATTACTTTCCTCATAGAATTTATAAAAATTAATATTACAAATAGAACGCTAGTGTATTAGGAAAATCAATCCGGTCATCTCGTGACTATCAATAAATATTTTATTGAGATATAAATATGTAATTTAAGTTATTGCTCAATTCCTTAATTCTATCTAGTTTTAAGTTTGTGTTGTTTGGTTTATTTGATTGCTTTTATTGATTGTTCTCCGTCAGATATTCTTATTCTTTGTCAACTTGCTTTATTTCAAGAAATAGTTTGATACTTTATTTAGCTGCGCTGAGCAATTTGTTTTCGTCCAAAGAAGGTAGTTTTAAGCGCTCTGGTTGGTTGAAACAAAGAACGGCGAACGTGCTGAAAAGTGTAGTTTTATGGCCGGGACATAATTACACGCATTCTTCGGCGAGTTTATATTTCTTTATACTTTCTTCGTTTTTGTTTATTGTGTCACAGAGTCCAGAGTGTATGTTCTAACAGGAACGGACTTAGTATTACAAATATAAGGAAAATTGTACTTTTGCTTTGTCAAATTTTACTGATATCGTCCTGGGTTTAGCACTCAAGTTATCAAGTTGCATTTTGCTGGTTTCCGTAAGTAAAATTGAAAGGGATAGGCTCCTGCTTACGCTTTTGGTGTAAGTATAGGATTTCTCCGAGCTTCCAGAACAAAAGTTATCTTGTTTTCGTTTCTGTCCCCGGTTTTCCTCGATGCAGTCTTGTTTATGTCCAAATCTATGTATTATAGTTATGGTTGCTTTAGGCTTACCGCTTTGGTCGTGTCGTCTCATACGTAATATTTCGAATAATGAATATAATACAATACTGTAGGTAGACTAGACAAGACAGGAGCGACAGGGCATAGTTAAGTGAGTTAAAGTTTATCTTCTCTTCTTTCCCTGAATTTCATTTCCTTTACGTTTACATTATCTAAACTTTTCTTGCTGCTTCGTTGGTTTCTGCTATGGACATCACATAGGTATACTTTTTCGTAAGAAAGGAATAAAATAGTATATTACGTAATAAGAGTGGAAAGTCACTTATCACGCACGAAGCGGAAAACTTACAAACGCGCCGCTTAGCGGCGAGTTTAGCAATCCGCGTGTGCGCACGGGTTGTGTTACGATTAGGAGATGGATATTTTGATGTTCGATAAGAAAATAAGTGAGGTTAGAAACGTTAATGTTGGTAACTTCGGGATGAGCGATTGACTTTACCAGTTTCATTACGAGACTTTAAAGACTGACTGCTCGCAAAAAAGTGAATATACAAAAAAAGCCTCGAAGAAAACTTTTGACTGTTTTTCTTGATTTTTGATGCCAGATGCTTTGTCTTCGAGATGTTCGGTTTATACTTGTTTTCAACTTTTGTTTTTTGTTTTTGATTTATCTCCCAGAACATAAATTTTAGACCCAGCGAGATGAATATTACCTATAATAAACTGACAAAAAGGTTTTTATGCCTCGTATCAATTCTTACTTTGAGTTGAGGCGTAAATGTGCGTTTCCATCTGGCGATTTTACGATATTGCGAAAAGAGCTGTGATTTATTGAAATCTTACAGAAGCTAGGAATATTTTGTTGACTTTCGGTCCAAAAATTTTAAATCACGATATTCCTGTGTGAAAAGATAATACACAATCTCTACATTTGAACTAACCTTAAATGGTGGGAATAGGTGGGAACTAAGCTAGCATAGCAGGTATACATTTTATATTTCTAGATTTTTTTTAAAATTAATTTGTTGTTAAAAATGTTTCTTCAAGATGCACCCTAGATTTAAACTGTACTATGCCGCAGAAAATAAAGATGATTCATTATTTTGTCAACCTATACCGATTCAAGGCCGAATCGGGCTGGAATGAACTAAGCGTCAGGCCCAAAGACTGTCTTCGGTCAGGCTAGAGCGACATAACGTCAAGAAGGTCGCGTGGTCGCGTAAAAACGATGCCATTTTAAATGGTCTACCAACACAAGTTTCAGAGATCTAGGGGAAATTCAAGTGCTATGAGTCATCTTCGTTTCGTCAAATCTCAAACTTGAAAAAATGTTTTCTCCTCAAAAACCATGTTTTTTTTTTTTTAATGTAGGGATGAATAATTCAAATCGTAGTTTCATAAAAAAATTAAAAAAAGAACATGCGCATACCCCATTCTGAACAAAAGGAAAAAAAAGGATTCAGTTACTTATTAATAACTTCATTAAAGTACAGTCGTACGAATGAGCACAATCGATAGCAAGTATATCTAGTGTCTAATTAAAATCTATTGTGCATGAATATGACGTAAGTATATTAAGAATTCGTGGAACAAATTACGGTTGATCGAATTCGTTATTAATTTATTTCATCAATATTGATGATATATTGAAATATTAATACAGTACAATTTCCAACCGGATATGCCTTGTTTCTGCTTTAAAATTTAAGTTAAATAATTAACATCAAATTGTTTCAATTTAAAGAAGAAACGTGCTTAATATCTAAATAATATACAAAGTCAGGGTAACTTAATATTTTATTATCAGGTCTTTATTTTATCTTAAATTTAACGTTTATTTTTATATTTTGAGGTTTCTTGTGTATTCAACATCGTTTGCGTTTTTCAATGTGCTCATATTACTTATGAATTATGATATTTATATATTTTTTTCGTTTGTTCCATGTAAGCAAAATTATTTAATATTTGCACATTGTATTTGGTATATTATATGTGTGACCCAAGCTAAGCAGGCAAAAAGTAGTTTTTAACTCATCAATTTTTCTAAATAAGCGAAAATATTTTTTGAATCGCCTCCCAGTTTTTAAAGTATTCGCTCTGCAAGTTGACAAGTTGATAAGCCTATATGATGTGCCCCGCTGACCCCCTTGTCAATCAAAATATGAACTTTTTGTAATGAAATACCATTTTTAGTATAAGATTAAAATTTACAAAAAAATCACCCTCCCCTCGATACATTCTTAGCTACGCCACCACTGCTGTCCTGTCATGATGTTTGGCAAGAAAGTGGAACCCGTGCAAAATTTGTTGTTAATCGTTTACTCTCGCTTATAATCGTGTCAATATTAATTTTTTTTTGTTAACTTAAATTTTTTTGAAGTAATTTAAATTTTAAACACGCAGTTTTAAATTAATTATAGCCACTAACAATTCAAATTGGCAAAAAATCTGAATGCGTTCAGAAATTGTGCTCATTTTCCGTCTACATCTCGCTTTGCATTTATATCAGTTTACTGATTCACTCTGTTTTCAGCATTTCACTTTCTTCTCTTAGAAGGAAGGTAAGCAACACTCGCAACTGTCGAACAAGCTAAAAAAAAAACCTTGCCTGTTTTACTATTTATATTTTGTTTACCATAAGCCGACATTATTACATTACCATCGATGAACGAGCAAGCAAAGATTATATTATGCTTTCCATAGGCTTCGTTCAGCAACCGTTCGGCATAATAATAAATAAACCGCTGAGGTTGTTACCAGTTAGTCTTTACTTTTACGCTTCGTCTCCTTCAGTTTGTTCAGTATATTTTGCTTTGGTGTGCCATTGCTCTGCTGATTCCGGTTGCTACACGTTCGTCAAAGCAGAACCGGATCTATCCAATAGCTGGGTCCATCTCCGGGCCCATTCCATATGTTTGGTTTAGGGCTGGACCACGTCCCATTCCATCCGTTTGGCTTAGTCTTAGGAGCTACGAAAATGGAAGACCTAAATCCGGCACTCTATCCGTCCAAGAGTCTCTCTCGGAAACCTTAAACAAACAATAGAGGCGCACGCGCGATACGTTCGTACGAACGTAAACACACTGCCAACTCGAATTTAAGCTGATAAATTGGATTTTTTTAACGGAAACAACTCCATGCTACGATTTTCTTCTTATACTTCAGCACTGCTTCAACATCCTTGCACTGAGCGCTTGTTCTCTATCCTATTCATTCTTTTGGGTCAGAAACGATACAATTGACGGCGACATAGATTTGTGTAAGATTTTTTTGAGAAGTTTTCTTTAATCCCTAAAAGCCCAGCGCATATTTACATAAATTTCCTACTTTAGTTGCGCATAATATTTTGTTAGTTGTATATTTTTTTCATAACCAAAACTAAATGCGTTGCAAAGCAGGGACAATTAAAGCAGCCTTGCTGTAAGAAGGTGCTTTTCCACTTTTTGTATCAAGAATATCTATCCCACTTGGGAATATAACAAAATAGAAAAATATCGCACGTCTTCCTATATTTACGAGGCGCGATTAACGCTAAGCAGTTTATTTTTTCCACGTGCACTATACAGGGTGTTCTGAAATTGGCGGACAATCGCCAGGTAACATTGTAGATCGTGTCAAAAGAAAACGAAAATCTTAATACAAAAATGTCCGGAAGTTCCTGGTTTGTCCTCACGGGGACAAAGAATTTTATGTAAATCTGACAACGTTCCTCCAATGTTTTTGAATTTGCCACCTAAAAGTATAATTAAATGTAAAAAGAAATAAATCGATTTTATGCCGATTTTATGATACCAAAACTCAAACTTTAAGGACCTTGTGAGGATAAACCAGGACCTTACGGACATTTTTGTATTAAGATTTTTCTTCTCTTTTTTTTACCCGATCTGCAATGTTACCTGGCGATTGTCCGTCAACTTCAGAACACCCTGTATTGCCTCCGCGTATTCGTGTTCATTTAGCGAACAAAAAATAATTTCGTGGTTCGTTTAGGGAGGTTTAAAAAAAAAGATGAATTAGTGGAAAAAGATTGTTTTGCTGATTTATTTTTGTTCCTATACATCCGTTATTTGTTATTTTCGATAAGAAAAATCCAATCAATTCCAGGATTTCTCTTTTCGTTTGCCTATGACTTTAAATATTGAGCAGTTGAGCACTTTAGCACTTTAGTGATACTTATTTAATGATTGGATTATGATTATAATCTCATTCCACCGAACTGATTGATTAGAACCATATCACGAAGGGAAACTGCGGAAGCAGGGCCCAACTATGCAATCGCCTAGGGGCGCCAAAAAAAAAATCAAAATTAATACAAAACAAAAACCCAAGAAGTACTGAAGTACCTTTTTTAAATATTTTATTTTCGGCGGGAAATAGTACATTCGGGTTCAATGGATGGTTGTTTCGAACTAGGTACAGTGAACAAGCCGGATAAAGCCGTGTATAAACGCATTGGGCGAAGAGTGTGTGCACTCTGGGTGGGTAAGTACAACCAAAAGGTGTGTGTAAAGCTCGTGTGCGGTGCCAGGATATCGACCCGAAGCGCTAGGAATAGGCCAAAGAAACGCCACTATCAAAACTAATTTTCTCAATCAAATAATCTAAATATCGCTGCCAGCTCCTTTTCACACTTTACGCAACAATTTGCAACACCGGCAAACGCGATAAAAATAGAAAGGAAATTTGTTGTTTAATATCTTGCTTGGTAACTTGATAAGGGTTGATTTATTTACCTACATGTAAGGAAACCTTTCTGCTTCTCGGCCTTAGACTTCGTTCTGACTTTGCATGCAATAATCGTGGAAAGCAAGACTTGCACTTTGGTATACCATTATCACCATTCAGTGCCGTAGCGTGGGTGGGGGTAATGTAATAACATTTTTAGTACTTATAAGATTAAAATTAAAAAAAAATTTAAATTTAACTTTTTGTTTTTGTAATAAAATTTTGAGCACCCCCTCTGTAAAAATTCCTGGCTACGCTTCCCTGGCTACGCTTCCTGACCACTCACACCTCACTCTTACTAAAATTCTGTTACAAGTAGCTCATTCCTTGTCGATATCTATCTTGTATTTCTAACAGCTCCGTCGGTTTGTTTCTTGCGGTTCTCCGCTTGACCAACACCCGTGTCATATTGAGACACCCCTTTTACCGATATTGAATATCACTCGTGATCTAAAACGGGGAGGGTTTATTCTACAACACCGTATAGGTACAGGGAGTTTGACGCAATCAAACAGTTCAGAACTTTTTGAATGATGTTCTTGATTGATGAATTTTCGCTTTTTGGCAACACCCCGTCTTGCTTCTTTCTGTCTTACAGAAGGTACATCGACACCACCAACAAGCAACAACAACCCCAATATCAGCAATTCTGTTGAGAGAAATACTATACTGTAGGGCGTAGGCATTACGAATATACTAATAGTTATGTTGCCCTTCTATAATAACAATGAAAGTGGTTAAACCGACATTTGCAAAAATCAATAAATATTTTAGCCTACAATATCAAGTAAATTCAAAATTGCTTTTGGGAAGTAATAAACTAGTATGGAATATAACATGCACAGCACACATGTGCATGTTTAGATAGTAAATGACTTGAAATGATAGAAGTAGAAGTTGAGGAGTTGCTCAGCGCTTCGCGGTTCGCAACTGAAATAAAGTTCGAATTGATTTTTATTCGACTTTTAAAGATCTAACTAAGAGGTCTTGAGAGGAGAGAATCGATTGATGATGGTTTTTGTTCGTCGAGCGTAAAATTCAAAATTTGCTTTTGGGAAGTAATAAATTCGGTTTGTATTTTCTATACTGACTGCACTTTCTAGATAAGTACTTCAGTGCAGTAGTAGGTATAGTAAGTTACAACAATTTATTAGTTATTTCCAGGGACGGACTGGCCATAAGAGCTTTCGGAAAGTTCCCGAGAGGCCGCAAGGTCGGATAACTCGATAACAGATATGCGATCATGAGACTGCTTACAAAAAATTTCCCGGGCCGGTTGCAAGACCCAATCCCTCCCTGTTTGTTCCTTCGTTTCTTGTTCAGACGGTTTCCTTTGTAGTCAATTTCATTGGCGCTTATTGTGGGTTTCATGTTTATGTTTATTTAGCGTGTGTTTGCCTTATTGTATAATTTAATGTGCACTATTCACTAATGTACATGTGTTAGTTTGTATGCACTGTGCAATTATCATTAGTAAACGGATAATTAAATCTAATTGATAATAATTGTACACTCCACTGAATCGGGAGTAATAATTTTTAGTGAAATTCATTTATATCGGTAAACCATCTGCACATAAACGAAAAAAGTTTTCTTTTGAAAATACGTGTAGGTGTGATTCATGACATTAACTTTTTGACTGTAATTACGTGGCGTCGCGACGCCACGTACGACGTATTCCATGATTGGTCAATAACGTTTTGTTTGTTTCGTTTGAAGTTTTTAAATTTGAAAACTCTGAAAGAAGTCTGCGAACACTTTTAAAGCTTAATAATTAATCACGTGTTTATTGTTGCAGATTGCTCCATCGGCAAAGAAAATATGGGGCTTAGAAGGAAAAGATGGAAAGAACCTCACCCTGCATCCATTACATGAAGGTGTTTGGCGGGATCACACATGGGCTGCACCAGGTCAGTATTTACAATATTTACAGTAGCGTAACCATATCGTCATTGAGCGGGGGGGGGGGGGGGGTGCTGACGGGGGCTGGAATCCAAAAAGACATAAAATTTTCTTAATCCAAACAGTAGAAGTGGGCCTCGGGGGCCCCTCAGCCCCCCGCCCCGGTTACGCCAGTGACTATTTATTGTAATTAACTACTCACTTTTGAATAATTGCCTACAATATATTCCTGATGTTAAATTACCGTTTCATACAGTAAAGTTTTGCGCATTAATGCATTGCATTCAGGATTTAGGACCTGTATTTAACAATCGACAACAAAAACATGAGAGCGTTCGTTCGCTAATCGTTATCGCATTACCAACGGTCATTGGATCATGGGTATTCGGGATATTAATTAATTACTCGCTGTTGGTCTAAACAGAAGCTGGATTACTTCAGGAATTTTCAAATTCGCATCGGAAACATATTACGCTCGTTATTTTCCGCGTATGTAGATTTATTTCGAGGGATTTTCAAAGCGTTACTACATATAGACATACAGAGCGTTTATTTTACCATCGAACATAGCATGTAACGTACCCAATGTTTGCAACTAAAATAAACGAGTCAAACGCATGGCAGTCAAAGTAATTAATTTTTATGATCATGTCGTTCCTTGCCATGTTTGAATTGATTGTTCATCAATTGTTAACTTCTTTCTCAAGTGTTGGGTCTTTCAACTCGAATCTCAATTCAACACGGCTTACAATGATCTCCAAAATTGCTCTCACCCTGCTGTGGCCTGCTTGTCATCGTGATGTGTCGTCGTCCGTCCCACATCCCCACTGTCTCCCCGTCTGTCGTTGTGTCTTTAGTAATACCAATCTTCACAGCCATGAGTGTGACCAAACCTTGAAGGTTTGACCGTTTAGTATTGTGTTCGTCGGTAAAATAAACGCACGGTATACTTCGTACAGCGCGAGCTTTTTCCATTTAGAATTCTATTTGCTCCGCCAAATAATGTAAAACTTCGATGAATACAAATCGCTTTTTTTAGTCACTGATCTTTTTTATTCTCATTCTGGGGTTTTGCTTCGTTCTACACATGCTTTCGTCCCCTGCTTCCAGCAGTAAATAAAAACATTTTTGATTGCGTCTTGATATTCAATTAGACTTCATAAACAAAGAAAGTGTGACTCATTGCGTTGTGGAGGTTGGTACACGAAGATATAATAGCAGAAATTCGTGGAAAATAATATTTTAATTACATTTCGTAAAATTAATTAAAGAAATTTATTTCTAGCCGCGAATCTATTTGTTTGCCAGTGGCGATGACATAGCTTGTTCGCTCGCATATTGCGTACTATTACGAAATTTGGGCAATCCATGTATAGAGCACCAGGTGCTCGAAGGAAGTTGCCATTTGTTTTAAATGTAGTTTAATTTCTCCAAAATTGCCGAATAACAAGTTCCAGTAATTGTGTTTGTCAAATAAGTGAAATAATGGATTTTGGAAAATTCATTAAAACAAATTAATATGTGCTTTTCTTTAGTTCAACGAAAAAATGTCAACTTTTCAATAACTATGTCATTTCATTTCATTAATTGAGTTCGAGACACAAAATTTTCTCTGGTTTCATAAATAGCTATTTCAACAGGGGCGGACCGCTAGCTTTAGGAGCCTTGGGCTAACACTATTTGGAGGCCTACCCAATTGACCAAAGTCTGGTTACTTGGGTCTCGCACTCTGTAGGTGCTGATGACCTGCGTTAAACTCAATTTTGAGCTTTTTTGCGGTATACCTACACCCAAGTCAAAATTATGAGTGGACAAACAGAACAATTAAATGAAAAAGTGAAGAGTTTCAGGAACGCGACAGCGGGTGGAGTGGCCTTATTTGCTGTTTCGCGTCTTGAAATGAACATTAATAAGTAATCGAGCAGAAACGTACGATCGTATAAGTTCACGGTGGGTGCAAGTGATTGAATGGGGCCTAAATCCGCCTTTGTATTTCAAGGAAAATAACAATCGTGAAAATGATAAGTTCATGTAATTTTTTCCTTACTGCGTTTTCGTGATGGTCATCAGACACGCATTTTGACTTTCTTTACCGATATGATGCATACACGCGTTTACAAATTTATGACAATTTCCATTATTTGTATTTCTGCGGTCTATTTATCTATCTCTACATGTTTTCGTTTTGTGAGGTAGTATTAAGTGCCTTGTCGCAAACTGCCATTTGGATTTGCTTGCCATTCGCCATTAGGTATAAGCATTAAATAATGACATCTGTTCGATGTGCACCAATAAACCAATAGCAATAGAAGAGAACTTTGGAAACCTACATAGATTACGCTGTGTCAAGCAAGGAGACAAGGAAATTTACGGCCGACACGTATTAGCAATAACAATTAATTTTCAACGAGGAAAAGCAAGAAGCAATAACCAATAACATACAATTGAACAATATGTAGGTATATTAGTAAAGCGGCCCATACACTTTCAACCTAGTCGTCAACCTTGTCCTCAACTAGGTTGGCGTTGTTGCCCACACACATGTCTACCAAATTGATACTCAACATGAAATTTCAACATCAACATGCCCACTCACGGTCAACCTAGTCTTTAACATCACAAGTTGAGGATTAGGTTGATGACTAGGTTGAAAGTGTATGGGCCGCTTAATACGTTTTGTGTGGTGGTATAGAAGCGGTGGTCGCAGGTCGTCAAGTATTGAATATACAAGGCAATGCACTTTTGGAATGGAAAATCAACAACAATTTAGAAAAACTGCGTGGCCTGGCTTGACTATAGCTATGCAAACCGCTCCCGGCTAGTGAAACGGTGTATAATTCAAACGCCCGCGGAATTTCCGGGCGAACGCATTCTTAGCTGTTGATTTTGGCATTATCCGGCAACAAATTCGCTGTGAAGTGAATTTAAAATCAAAATGTGCAAATAAATATTTTGGAACTTGTACAATTAAATTGACTACCTATATGATGATGTCTTCTATATTTGTCAATTTCGAACCAAATCCAATCGAAGCACAACTTCAATAGCAATGCAACGTAATTGGATAAAATCTAAAATCGTACTGATTACAAATTACAACGACGTCGACGCTTTTGCTTTGCTTTATCTATTTCGCTTTGCTCAGGGCTTTGGGTTTCTGCTTTTAGTCAAGTTGTGTTGTCAGTTTGTGGTGCGTTGATTCGATTTGCTTCAACTCGTCGTTTGCTTCTTTTTTTTTATTGTCTTTTTCCTTGGGAAAGCAAATTTGCTTCGCATTGCTCTCGCTACGCTGGTCGTTCGTTAAAGTTTAAATGAGCAATAGTCGCAGATTGATTCTTTGTAGTGTCAACATGTGAGTGTATTGAATAGGTATATGTTATCATATATGTATAGTTCAAGTTGTATAGGTTCAGTGTGGAGAAATGCCGCGCGGTCCGACTGTCGACTGATTGAATTTGGCCGGGTGGTTGCCCGGGCGACAGACGCCACAGACGTGGCCATGGAGACGGGAGCGCCGCACCGAGAGCCGGAACGATGAACGAACGCTCAACGTGACGGCGGCGGCGGCGGCAGAACGCAAGTCGACGCCCGGCACGCCCATCCTTGTATTTTCCACGCGTTGCTGCTTGCTTGCTTCCACTGTAGAACTGATTTTTACTCTTTTCGCGCCAACAAAGTTTACCTATGTTTCCCAGAAGACCCGCGAAAAATTAAAGACAAGCTTCGAAAAATAGAAATTTAATTCTTGTTCGGATACATTCTTACCGAAGGTATTATTAGGAAAACAATGGTTTCAGTCAAATTCTGACTAGTCCCATGTCTGAATATGTGCACAAAATTCCTGGAAAAGCAACACATGCATACGAATATTATTACCTCGTCGGGGCTTGCCCTCCTTGCTTTAAAACTCCCATAACCGTTTCGCTGTTGTTGAATAATTATTTTTGTTGAAAAAATGTAAATAATTTTTCACGACATTTAGTGTGGTCCGACCTGCGTGTCGTCTTTTAATTGTCCAATTGTAATTACCTTCCCCCCACCCGCCCGCTGCAAACTACGGAAATCCTCTATCCGACCTCCGATGACCCTCCTCCCATTCATTTGGGTTTAGGCCGCGTTTACAAAGTGAAAATGCAAGGAGTCACCTTGAATACTAATAGCGGAAGAGTTCCATTCGCTCTGTCATATTCCCTTTTAAAGGCAACAAATGAATAGGCTGTCGCTGCAGGCACTAAGTCGGAGGTCCTGTGTCCTGATTGTTGAAGCTATAGCTAGCTAGCTCTACCAGGAAGAATAGCAGAATCGGATACTAATTGAATTTAATAGCTAAGCACATGTACACAGTATCTTTGAATCATGGCAATTAACTTACAAATTTATTACATATTTTCATATCCATTTGTGCCATGTCGCAGATGCGAAGTGTCATCTACGAAACAACAAATTACTGAACGAAACAAATAACAAACCCAACAAAATCTCTAGATTTGGTTTAAATGGAACTATTTTTAAAATTGTAATTCATTGTCTGCAGGTATACAGTGTGACCAGATTTGGCCGCTCCTGGCTATATCTCTATAGCTATAGCGCTATAGCTTCCGGATACTTGTAAACGATAAAAGAATTAATGTTCTAAAAATTATACCGGGAATTGATGGATACATGCATACATGTTTCCCAAATATTTCTGTTTTTGAGGTTAAAAGTGAATTGAACTTATTTCGATTCAACGATTTTTTCCGGATTCATTTTTGAAAAAAAATATGGGTTACATTTAAAATAAGAAAGTTGATGTAGATTTCCGGGCAACCAGAAACCGGAAAATTTTACCAATAGCACACAAATGTTCTCTGTAAAAAACAATAAACGTTTTTAGATAGTCGAAAGAAATTGAATTAGTTGTTTCTGAGATATGCGTCTTGGAAAGTTGATGTTTTACAAACATTTCTCTCCTTTTTCTGGAATAACTCGGGAACCATTAAAGATTTTTTGTTCAACAAAAAGCTTTGTTCAAGGCATTACATTCTGAGTATATAATGTATAAGAATATTTGCTGCAGCTTAGTTAGTTCCCGAGATATAGCCAGGGGCGGCCAAATCTGGTCACACTGTATGTATAAACCGCATTAAAATGAATAATGATTATTGAATTATGCAAAGTTTATGTCTAACTTGAGCTTGGGGTAAAAATTGAACTGATTTCTGTCCAGATTTTGTATTGTTGTTAAACTGTGCATCTTTTTAAAATTTCGAAGGTTATGCTTATCTAACTTTTTTACACAATTTCCAGGTAAGTAGTTAATAAAGTATTGAACTATACTCACCTTGTAGATTATTGAATGATGATCGCATATATTCAATTAGAAATAAAAAATAATTTTGTTGATTATTTTGAATATGTCTTCAAAGGATTTAAAACGTTTCAACAATTGAGCGAAGTGGTGGAACTAGTATAAGTAATGGAGTTGAACTCGTAAGAAATCTATTTGCAAATTGAGCAAATAAAGTAAAAGTTGGTGTGCGTTTTAAGTAATATTATTTTTTATCGCCTCGTTTACGGTTTTGCTGTATACTGGATACTTTTTGAAAGACTATCATATATTGGACTCAATTATAATTAATAAAAGTGATTAAAATTATTTTAAATCTCGTTTTAAATGCTCTGATAGCATTCATGATTGGTTCACTTAAACTCGAATAAACTGATAGTTTTAAGTGCAGTTAAATTTTCAGTGATTTAAATTATAACTTTCAGGTTAGTTTACTTTTTATTTAATTAATATAAATTGATTGTTTGTGTTTGTACTACTAAGTGTAACCACTAACTGCCTAAATTAACTTATAAAACTTGAAGGTAGTTGAACAAAGTTGCCAACTCTTATTAACTAAGGTCTATGATTGACATAATGTTAACATCACATGAGATGGTGACGCAAATAATGACTTTTTTTAGATTATTACTTTCCGGCTACCTACCGAAGGTATATAGGTATAGGAAAGTAAGGTGATCATGAAAAAATTAAAGTCTTATTTTTCCTTGATTCGTGGAGATCCGTTGACCCCAGGTTGAAAATCGGCTTTTTGGGCTGATGTGTGTGTGTGTGTGTGTGTGTGTGTGTGTGTGTGTGTGTG
>JARJEB010000713.1:0-16407 GCA_030264535.1 Liometoxenus newtonarum
ATATATTATATATATTTATTAACTCTAGGTTTTATTTGACAAATACACAAATATTGATACACCCACTTGCTATTGTTATGAACGAATATAAACAAGACTTTAATTAAAATGCTCATATTCCACTTAAATATATCTGTGTTAGTAGTGTGACGATGATGACGTAGGTATTATAACTATATGAATAATGTTTTATAATTAGTATAAAAACCCGACCGGAAAGTAAAGATTGGTTCCTTCCATTTTTGTAGCTAATAATTGTGAAATGGTAGTTTACGTAACTAGAGTGGAAAGTTGCTTATTGCGCACGACGCGGAAATGTTACAAACGAGCCGCGAAGCGGCAAGTTTAGTTATCCGCGAGTGCGCAATTTCCACTCATATTACGTACTATACTTTTTCAACGACCGCACAATATAATAATTTTTTCTACACCTATTTAGTTATATGGTCATTATTAGCATATTTTGAGTGATTAATGGTACCTATAAATCACTACCGTGAGTTATGGATTTTCATAAATCACTGCAATTAAATAACATTGATCGCGTATATTCGTAGATCATTTAAAGTTCAACAAGATTTAACAAATTTGAAGTGACCGCTCCAACTTATCTATATGATCTAAAATCTCGAAAGAACCCGAAGAATTCCGACTATAGCCATATGTGTATCAAATTGTTTCAGTTGTCAGTTAGTGCTCGTTCGTTGCTCATCGGGAAAATATAATTTGTATTTTGTGTTAAAAATAGTGCAAGGTGTACAAAAAGCATTGTATTATATTCGAGATTATGGCCATTATTCGCTCTGATGAATTACGCCACTCGCCTTCGGCTCGTGGGCGCAAACCTCATCCGCGCGAACAATGGCTATCATAATCGCTCATATAATAATATACTATTATCGACTTAAAGAAAACAAATCAGCTGAAATAATAAAGAGAGGACAACTCATAGAACAAGTGAGCTCATCTGGTTGCATGCATCCAGGCGGTTGTCAACTTGTTGGCCAACTTCAGTCCGTTCGATTTACTATTATTATTTATTAGATATTAATTAATATGTAAGCTTTATTCCCACATACGTTTTCAATAGTCCGGTTCCGGAACTTCAGACGCATGCATAGTGGAGTTTTAGGGTTCAATTTTAGAACAATTCTCGCGTTCCAATATAGGAATACATAAATAGAGAAACAGTTGTGAACGGATTTTCGATTGGTACATACATCACGCATGCGCACATAAAATTACAAACTACTTCATGCATCAGTTCCGAACTAAGTGTTGGAACAAAGCTGTTGTTTTTTTATTTAAGGAATAATTTACTGTCGCATTGAGGGACAATACGTAGTTGTATGAGCATGAGCAATTCATAAATAGTGGAAAATTGATTCACTAGCACTGGCAGCTGGATGTCATTCATTTTTAATCAGTTTGCAGTTATCGCCAAATATAAAAAAAATCTGTATTTGTATTTGCAAGAATACAAATGAATAAATACGGAATGTTTAGGCAGAGGCGGATTTAGGCATGGCCTTTATGGGCCCCTTTGCTCGCTGCCACCGTGAACTTATACAGTCTGTATATCCAAGTATCCAGACTTTGGTTAATTAGGTAGGTCCTCAAACAGTGTTAGTTCAGGGCCTTTAAAGTTAGCTGTCCAGCCCCTGTTTTTATTAAATGTTAAAGTTTGTGGAAAACTGTTTTTTTTATAATTTCTACATTCATCTGACTAAACTGAAGGCGCTTAAAGTGAAAATGATAACCTAAACTGTAATTCTTCAAATATTGTAAATTCATTGTTTTGAGGGATTTTCGAAATAAATTTCTTTAGATATGCAGATTTTTTTTAAATAATTAAAAACGTAAATTTTCAGTGTTAAGTACCTAAATTAATCAAATATTGGTATTTAAAAAAATTCCTGATTGTAAATGTTAATAAAATTTGATAAATCCGTGTAGTATTTCAATGTCGTTAACGAATAATCCGAAAATAAATAAATCACAAGTCACAAATTTTCTATTCTTTTCATTGTTTTTATTTAATTAATGATAAGTATTGAAATAATTTTATTAGTTGTTCGCGGAAATACTAAGTATCTACTATTCTGGCACTTTTCTAATTTGCTGTTAGTTCCATATAAACTAATTTTTATCCCCCGATAAGTGTTTTTTTGGATATTAATTTTTTTCCAAATGTCCTTAAATATAAATTTCCACATCAATTAATTCAAATTGCGCCAAAAAAGAACAACCAAACTGGAATTTGAACTGTTTTATTTATTATTTTTGATAAGCTATTGAATTTTAATTTACCTACCTAAAATGTTTTAAAAATGTCACTGGTCAATGTAAATTATTATGAAAGAATAACGATGGAATCAGTTATTTGAGCACAAGGAATAATTTGACCGCGATTTGTTTGTGTTTAATTCATTTTGGAATAAACAAAATGGTCGTATTGCACTTGGGGTACAAATATTCCGAAGATTTTCTACAGTTACACTTAACTTAATTCAATTTGGAAGGAAAAAGTAGTAAAAATTAAATTAGGTATATGACAGTTTATTTGTCAAGGACAATTTTTTTAAATATACGCCATATATAGGCCATAATAAATTAATATTTAAGTAATTCTATTTTCAACAAATGTCTATGATGAAACATGAAAGATTTCTTGTTGAACAAGAATTGTCCAACTTTTTTAAGCGTCTTATAAATTTTACATTCAGTAGTTCTATATGTTGACCAAGAAATTGTTCTTATGTATTTTATAATGTCACTTGTCTCACAGATATCAAAAGCATAGGCGTGCGCACCGGGTGTGCACTGGCACACCCTAATGTTTTACGTCTTAACTTTTTATTTTTGGGTTGCTAATTATTTCAATTTTCTGCTGGACTAATAATAGTATGTTTAGTAATAAGTGCTTTAAGACGCTATATTATAAAACTGAGTCCAATGGACGGGTTTTATAATGCGTCTTATTTTATCTATTTTGCGCTAATTTTAACTGTAAATAAAATAAAAATGGACAGAGCAAATAAAAATACAATTCTAAAGTGTATGATAGGCAACCCAAATTGCGTTGCTCAAAATGGTCGACGTTTGAACGTGACAGTAGCAGTGTTTAAAAATAACGATTAACGAGAAATCAGTGAATTTAATAACATTTATAATGGAGAATGATTTAAGTTGCACTCCCCCCTATATTCGTGGAGCGGCAGCAAACAGTATAAATAAAATACTACCAGTCCAGAAAAATCAAGAAAGGCATATTTAAAAGAATATGAAATTATTCAAACGACGATCGACGATTACAGTTTCCTGCCCATACGACAATTTTGCTTTATTTAACTAGTTGTCTTAAGGGAACATTATGGAAATACAACCGCACCATGAACGCAAAATAGATAAAACATTTGATTCAATTAATTTTATTAAATTTAATATATCTATTTGCCCTCATTTCAAATTTGTGCACGCCCTAATAAAATCTCCTGCACTCTGTGCGCACGCCTATGATCAAAAATGTAGCTTATAATAGGTACGAAATGATAGAAGTTTTTAATAGTTTCGTGCGTACAAAAGAAATCTACAAACATGAAATGGACACGCCCGAAATACATTAAAAATTTTCGAATACTTATTTATATAACCCATTTAGTTGCAAATGGTTTTAAGAGACAACACGCGAATATAAAACGGTGATTGTAAATTTTTGGCCGTGTGGAAGATTGACAACGAATGTTACAGTATCGAAATCGGTATAAGTAAAAGCATTGGTTATGAAACTACAACAACATTTATTAAAATCAAATCGACCTTGGCATTATTCGCTCATTTTATTAAATATAAATGTCTCAGCATTTATATATCAGCCGATTTTTAAATTATCAGTGTCAATTGTTAATTGCAACTTAAAATTAAATCCGAGCAATTACGTGGATGTCCCCAGTCGTAGCAAAACACTTCAACAAGAACATTGATATCAAAATCAATAACGCCGATGAAAAATGTACAACAAATCCTACTGCACCACTGATAAAGTACAGTGGCGTAGCCAGGAATTTGTAGAAGGAGGTGCTGAAAATGTTGTTACAAAAACGAAAAGTTCAATTTAATTAGTAAAAAAGTTCATATTTTTATTGAAAAGAGGTGCCCCCCCCCCCCCTTCACGCTTTGCTGATAAGTATAGATTAGTGATAATAAACCATTTGTTGTTCTGATTGTTAATGCATTATTGGCATAAGCAAAATACATAAATAATATGAGGCGTGAAGCAATATTTCTCGGCATCGAATCAAAAAAATTAATTAACATTTACAGTTTACTGAAAGCTACAAAGGTTATTGCTGAGACAATGAAAATGATTGATTTGCACGAAAATGAAAAATGAAACTGTAAGTAGTAACAAAATTCGGTAGATAATATTCATTCATTCAGAAATTTTGCAAATTATCATTAAAAGTCATAATTTACTTATTATCCAAAAATTGCTGATTGTGGGCATATATAAATATATAATCAGCAATTTTTGGATATAACGTCATTCATAAAAGAAAGTGCATGAAATGAAAAATAAGCCACTTCAAAAAGATCAAAAATTAACACACGCGTCGACATGTAGCTAGCTGTTTAAGCCGTGCACAAATAATTTTAAAATGTGGAAAATGTTTAACTATACTAGTTAATCGTATGATAAGACTTTCAGTATGAACTTAGGATTCCTAAGTATTCATTTGCGTATCGTATTTAGTGAGGAATTGCGAGTGAGAATTGCGTCGTTCATTCGCACCACACAGTTTGTAAGAAAAATCGTCGGAATTGCCATGCGAAGCGGAAAATTGCCTCGACTACCGACCGGTAACTAATTGGGAATTCGCAACTTTTACTTATGTACATGTACTTTACGTGCACTCGCTAGCTTACACATCAGTACTTACTTGGTTACAAATTAATGTGTCGCTCACGCTGTTCTTTCTCTAGATCTTATACATTCAATTTCGGTTCTCATAGATAGATATAAATAGATGCACGTTTAAATAAGGTAAGGTAGGGTAGAAGGTACTGTGAATTCCTTTTAACATACTTCTAGGTACTTACATACTTTGCTATCACCTCTTACTTTTTTCGCTTATTGCCTTTTTCGTGTTCAAGTCAAAATAGTCTCATTATATCTTCTCATTTGTACTTATAGCGTTTTCTATACTGACTAATGCAATCAGTGTCCACTCGGTGCATGCAACCCCCTTTTGTAGTTCTGCCCGACACCTCTATCAGTGCAACTTTCTTAAAACTAGCCCGAACATGACCAATAGTTTTTAGTGCAGTTCAAATAGTGTTCTTTTAACTTGCACTGACTCCCATAGTCAGTGCAAAAAAACACCCACTGAGTGCGCACTAAGTGCAATTCGTTTGTTAGTTCGAACAGTGTGCGCTCAAAATATAGCCCGAACACGCTCAAAATTTTCAAAGCATGCGTGCCATTACCTTTTACTTTTTTTCCCCAAATAATTACCTTTTTCTGGTTTTAATTCAAAATAGTCTCATGATGTCTCATTTTATAAAAGTAAGTATATATTTTTCTAAATTTTTTAATCAGCACTCAATGTAAGTCCATCCTATATAACATAACAAATGTCATTCGTTGTTATCTCTTACCATTTTTTACAGTGAAATATGCAACGAAATGAAAATATGACTGTGATATATAATAATATTCCAAATTATTATTACTTTGCGAATCTTATATCATCTAATGTGCGTCCAAAATTATAAGTAATTAAATTTAAATAAGTAAGCAATTGTATCAAAGTTTTTATCATTGTTAGTCTGTTTAGTTGTTATTACTATAGCTATAGCCTAATTAGCAAGACAGTAGGACATTTTGGGGGCATCGGGTCCGCGTATATGAAATCCGAACTAAAATCTGATGATTTCAGGCTTCGATATAATTGTATACTTACATATATTTGAAGTCAACTGATGTTCATCAAGTTCACGACCTTGATTTGTTAGTTCATCGTGTTTGCAATAAAAAATACATACAAATTAAATTTGGCAAATGCTTTTTTCAGTGAGATAAATAATCTTAATTTTTTTAAGAGTTACGGGTAAATAAGTCTTTCATCAAAATTATTTTGCAAAAATAAATAACCTCACCAGTTATTTCCACTTATGAAATTCAATAATTGCTTGAAACTATATCGATTTTCGTGCATTGGCGTTGAGAATTTAGTTGAAAATGTTGTATGAATTGTTGGTATTGTAGTACATTCAAATGAAAATCATTCAAAAAATGTCTGTTTCACGGAACATTAACTGGCTCTAATCGGACAGACGCCCAAATAGCAAAAGTCGTTTCATTAATTTCAGTAGTCGCTTTCATTTGCTTTATGTATTTTTTTATAACAATAAACTTGAAAACGTTACCTAAATTTATAACTCACGTAAACGTAATCATATCCAAAGAAAGATATCTAGGTAGTGATTATTTACTAAGTAACGACTAAGCAAAACGCCCAAAAACGAATTCGATTCAGAAGCTCAAATATTTAAAAATGTAATTGTCCAAAAAACAAATTATCTTGCATTATTTAATATCAGAGTGGTAATGCGCGAATATTTAATGTTGTTTACGGTTTCATAATAATTATTGTTTATAAATAGATTTGCATTCTAAAGTTTATTCGTTAAAAACTTTGCTAATTAAAACGTAGGTATATATTTTATAATATTGTTACTTCTGGAAACATAATATGATTGGAAGAGGTGATTGTTGTTTGGTTACTTTCTTAAAAGCGTAAAGTGATCGTGGAATGGGTTATCGTTTTTGTATTAAAAAGTCAGTCACTCAGTCAGTCGGTAGCCGAAAGCATGGAAGCCGAAACTCGTTTGATGAATGCTACTCGTGCACGTAGATATTATTACGCTGAGGAATAGAACGAATGAAATGTGGCTGTGACCGTTTGGCTGTTTGGCATTTCCTGAATAACCGATTTCGATGTAGTATAAGAAGGTCGAATCGGAATCGACTGGCGTGGACGTCCATATTGCTTCCACCACGAGGTTGGTGAGCGAACCGAACGAACGAGTTCAAAGCTTGTTAGTTGTTGCATCAAGCTATCGACGAAGTACTGACACAAACTAGAAAACGCTAGAACACAACAAGTACGCTACAGCTACATACGAGAAGCTTTTATCTGACCGACAATTTCACATGTTGCCCCGTAGCAGGAGCAGGAGCAGGAGCAGGAGCAGGACAAAGTTGAGTTAGTTCAGTAACAGTTCAGAGTTGGCCAATGTGTCCTAGCCTAGTATAAGATAACATCCGGCAACTGTTTTACCACTTCCCACAAACTTGTGTAGGGTGGAATACATATTGGAAAGATAGTAGATTGTTTTTGTTGAGTATGGCTTACGCTACAGCACCTAGGCCACTTAGTTGGGCACCAAGATACATCTCCTGATGTGTTAGTAGGTACTTAGGAATTTGTAACAGACACAACATCCATGATTCCCAGATGAGAGAAATCCGTGAAAAGTAGCTCTCGCCCGGATGGGATTGGAACACGTAGTCGTGAGGCAAGCGATACTCGACTCACTCGACCAGCGGACATATTCGAAAACTTGAAACCGATTGAGATGAAAGACTGCAAGGCAATCTATAAATCCTTCGTAACGACATTTATGCATTCGAAAGACACTGGAGAGGAAACAAACAACAGATAAAAGACCGCCTACTTTCTACCCTAACCTAACATCACTTTTAATAATCCTAACCTAACTTAACGAACACTACACTATTAATTATGGTTCGTTTAGCAACACTTCGCGATGGCATCGAACATCGAAGTTGTTTGTATTGACTCCGCGAGTATTTCTTGCTAATATGTAAGGCATCTAGTTAAAATCATGCGCCCGTTATCTTAATGAAAGATCCTTCTTTTCACATTTTCATATTTAATAATCGTTAATTATTAAGGCGAGTAAAGATAGGGAAACAGACAAATGGCTAGTTGAATCGTGCAAAAGCAACTTTCTAAAGCCTTTGAGCGACGTTTCGCGTCTCGGCTGTGACTTCCAGGGGCTACTTTCATTGACGTCACCTCGATCAACTCGTCACGTATTTTATAATACAAACAAAACGGCTTTCCATATTACTGTAGATATAGTTCTTTGTCGCAAACCAAACTGTCCTAACCTAATGTGTTTTCATAATTGACCAAATTAACGAAAGATTTTTATCTTTAAATTAATGTATAAATAAGTATTTAAAAAAGTCGAGTAGATGTCAAAAGAAATGAAGTATAAACATTGATTTAATTTCACGTTACTTATAGATAGAAATGAATTTGTGTAATGATTTGAATCGAAATTTTGATTATAATTTCTCATAAAATTATAAGCTGCAGAATGAATTCGTTGGAGCGTCGCTTACATTTCGTCCACGAATCGAACGGCATTTTTATAATGGGATTTTCAGTTTGTTTGTGTGTTCTTTCGTTTCTATTCGTTTCGATTCTTTCGATTCGGTCCTCCGTCACAGTCCACACAACGTAAGATACAGCCTCGCAAGTTTAACAACAAATTTAACTAAAGCGAGAAGTTCCATTCGTTTTATATACAGAGCGTTTATTTTACCATCGAACATAGCATGTAGCATACGCCATGCTGTCAGCTAATATAAACGAGTCAAACTGTTAGTTGTCAATTTTGTTCCTTGTGATGATATTCGAATTGATTGTTTACAAATTGTTAATGTTAATGTAAACACGAAATTCTACTCTGCGGACTGTTCGCGATTTATTTTCCATAAAATATCCTCTAAGGCCAATACCTTCAGTCAGTACAATACATTGTCATCCTGCTGTGTCGTCGTCCGTCTCATATCGCCATTCTCTCCCCGTTCTTTGGTGTGTCTTAAGCAATACAAATCCCCTCTCCACTGCCATGAGTTTGACTCGTTTATTTTAACATGCTATGTTAGACCGTAAAATAAACGCATGGTATATAACTATGTGACGTCGACCTAGACTTCGTGCCTCGTTTTTTTTTTATTTTTTCTCATCGGTATTTTTGCAGATTCTTTTCTTAACTTTGATGTAAATTAAATACCGACTGCGGTAGTACTCTGATAAACTAACTGTTGTAACAACTTTTCACTTATTATTATACGTCATCATGTAGAACGCAATTTTCTACTTTAAATCGTTCAATGCAAACAAAAAGATTATTGGGATACATTTTCAACAATATTAACTTGAAATTTAAGCAAAATAAAATCACGAAATTGAACTACTTTTAATAACAAAACGGAAGTTGTGCAATTTTCCCATAATTTTGTACGAAATGTTAACTTTCTTCAATTTTTAAATTTTGTTTGTTTCTTTCTTATTATGAAAGTAAAAATCACCAAAAAAGTTGCTATTTTTTTGTCTTTATGAGTGTTCCTTGTTTTTTTTCTAATAATTTATTAATTGATGCATAGATTTATTATCTATACGATCAATCTACATCTATGGTTTTAGAATGAAGTCGAAATGAAGCAAACCAATGAAAAAAAAAAACAAACGTGCAAGATACACCGAAAAGAAGATGAAATATTATATGTTACTGTAAAAACCCGAATACTGGTAAATCCTAGATTATACCAGTTCAGTTTTAACTCAGGTAATTTTTTACCAGCCCACCTAGGATTTACCGGTAAAACCTAGGACTTAGCAATATTCGGACTTTTACAGTAACATATATACACAGCCATTGCATCTCATCTCCTTTCTGTATATCAGTATGCACATAACGGTGATTAAATTACAAGATCTTGAATGAAATTTTGATGTAGGAATTGTTAATTAAAAATATTTAAGAAAACCCACTTTTAATTTTTTTTTCTTTCTCTTTCCGTTTGTTAGTGTATTTACGACATTAATCTTTGGCTATTTTAATATTATGATTAATCTTAAAAACAAAACTCCAATTAAATAATTATATCTATAATTGAACGTGATAGTCTGAAAAACTTCAATAAAACCACTTCTGGGAAAACTGTCGTAAAAGTATTGGACAAATTAATGAGCTTTAGAGTTTTATTTGCAGGCGTGATAACAATGGTGTAGCCAAGAATTTTTAAAGGGGGTGCTGAGAATTTTATTACAAAATCTAAAAGTTCAATTTATTTAATAATAAATGGTATTACATTACAAAAAGGTCATATTCTGATTAAAATGACTGGTGGGCCAGCACCCCTCCGCGCTACGCCCTGCGTGATAATAAAACTTTCATTTAAACTTACTAGAACGTATTAACTAACGCGCTGAAGCTGGCGAAACTCTAAACTCCTCAGCTCCCGTTTTCAAGGACCTAAAAGGACTTTCCTGCTGTGTTGGAATGTGGAGGCACAGAATAAAAATCATTGGCGAAATACCTTTAGACCAAATAATCGGTGTCATTAAAATATTGCAAACAATTTAAAACCACATTAACCAATAACAAGTAATTGCCACAATAATTTTTTTTATTAACTTTTTGATAAGTACTTTGTTTTTAGAAAACTAGGTCTTTTATCTGACCGTATCTGACCACTCAATATGGAAATTTTCCGCACAGTCCACATTTGGATAAACAAGACGCATTTACAAATGCTCACATCTGGCTCTAGTTATCACATTACGTTCAGTTGAGATTAGTTTTGCTCCTACGTGGAAAAGTTTTACAAAATCGATAGAATACTTTGAGGAACTTTAGCCACATTTTGGGGCATCCCGATGTAATTCAAATTTGCAAAGCTCATTTGCAAATTATACTTACTTCTAAGCTAATTAAATTTTTATAATCGTTATTTCAGTAAAGTTTTAATTATCGTTATTACTTTAAACGTGGACACTAAATTTGATGTGCACATGCGCTGTTAATATCTATTGCATTGAATACGAATATAGATAGCTCTTGATCAATGGCAATCAATGGCAATTGACCAATGGGATTAATTAATTTTTATAATCTTCTTCATTTTGATTCGAATTGAACCTGTTTTCTTTTAAATACTTATAATAAGTTATAGTTTTTAAATCTTGAAGCGCATTAAATTATCTCTTCAATTCGTAAATTGGTCTCATTAGCAATTTTAATTCTTCCGGTTTACTTTTCGCTTTCACGTTAATTTTACATAAATTGTTTGAAATGCATTTAAGTCAGATTAGTTTTTATTTTATGTACTTATACCAACTCTCAAAAAGACGTTAGTGTTAACTAAAGTAAGTATTTAATTTTAGAATTTGACCGAAATAATTTTGTACTAAACACCGAATAACAATTGCGGGACACAATATAAGGTAAATAGACATTTGTTCGTTTTTACTCAATTTTTACTCATCAGCATGTCTGTGAGGAAGACACTAATAGGTGGAACCGTTTATGACACTGCTTACACTTTAAATTACGTCTATGGAACCGTTTTCAAGATTTCGACCTATCATCGGCTCAAATGGTTAGTGTCTTCCTCACAGCCATGCCGATGAATCCTTTGTAGAACGAAATAGCTGTCTATGGCTGAGGAGATGCTGAGTATTCGAGTCGTTGTTGCACTGGGTTTAACGGAGACCATGAAAATGGGATTCATAAAATTTCATTGAACATCTATTATCGTCACTGTAAGCATAAATTGGGTATATCTCTCTTATTTTTTAACCACTGTCAAAAGTATTGGATTGTCCCATATTAATCATTTAAAATAATATTAAAAATTCTACTAGGATTAAGATTTAGTGGTCCTCCGAACTGAATTTGTTGACTGAATTTTAGAATTGAAGCAATCGGCCAGAAAAATTAACTGACGAGCGAAGCTAACATCGTTTTGATAAATTTAATCTAAAAATGTTTACGCAACACAATTGTATTGTAACTGAAAGTATAATAAAGACTGTTGTATCGATTAGACCCACATTAATCATATCGTCAAATGCGCGTTAAACGTGAAACAAAGTGGAAACGTTTTAATTATGCACGGATTAAATTTACGTAAATAAAACATCAACATTTAACATGTTGATGAACTTTTGCCCGATGTTACTAATTAATTTGTTGATGCTCATTTATATTCGAATTTTGTGGTAAGTATCTAATAATTTAATACACTGGATGATTGAATTATATTTTTACTGCATGGGAACGATGCAAACGCGATTTCGATGCGTATTTACCTTACATTATAAATACTACATACCGTGCGTTTATTTTAGCGTTGAACATAGCGAGTCAAACTAATTAAAACATTGGGGATTTCTATTGCTAAAGTCACAACGACGGACGGAGAGAGAGAGAGAGAGAGTGGGGATAAGGTAGCATGGGACGGACGACGACACACCACGATGACAAGTCAGTGCATCAGAGTGACAACTACTTTGATCGTGCATCGCGACTGCCATGAGTTTGACTCGCTATGTTCGAAGGTAAAATAAACGCACTGTATAGAATTGAAGTCGAGTTTGAAAAATGTCGTTAACCTGTAAAACAATTTCGTTTTTAATAAAATCGACTTACTTATGTCTCTTGTTAGTTGTTAATATGAGACAGTAGTATAGTTTTGTGTAATTATAGGTAACTCGATTTAGTTTATGAATTGGGAAATTCTAGCCAAATCCACCACATGATATAAAGTGTATTGTTACAAATTAATATTGTTCAACGAGAGATGTAAAGTTAATTATTATATATCTAGTTTATAATTAAAATTTAATTAAAATTAAAAATGATTCATGTAGAAGTGATCTGATTAGTTAATACCAGAGAGTTCATTATGGAATAGAGAGGTCACTAAAAATGACCCATGCACCATACGGGTATTTTCTGAATTAACAAATGACAGCTATTTTAATCACATTCGTGTCAATAGTAATGTAAATTTATTATGTACAAAATGAGTAAGAGAGCGCTGGCATCGGATACATATACGAAACACATGTATTTTCGCGACTACTATGGCGTCCACAAAATTCCATTATTTGACGTTAGTAGCCACTCTATTTGTATTACATGTTAAAGTTTCTGGTTAATACATATTATTGAACAAAATATAACCAACCTATAGGTATTAGAGTATTGGATCTAATGTATAATAATAGATCATGAAATTTTCTGTATCTGTTTGGATTTATACCAAACACATTTTATTATTTTGGGAATCACATTTTTCATATTTGTACTCGCAGTGCAACGCAATTATTTTGACAAATAGCGCATAGAGATAGTAACTAATATACGTAAAAACTTTTTAAATGTACAATTGTTGTTTGATAACGATATGATTTCACCTGCGTATATGCACAAGGTAAAAATGTGCATGTAACTTTTAAACAAAACCTGTATGTTCACTTGCCATAAATACAAATCAATGCATCGTTAAAAGTTCATAGAAAGATAAAAAGAAAATTAAATTTGTTATCATTCGAATTTTTGGGACTTAAATTTTTTCGGATGTAGGTATGCATGGAAATTTTCGCTATTAAGTATCAAGTTACATATTGCATTATTATAAGCAAACGGACAGTCGAAAGAGGTGATGATTTCAGCCTGCGATACCGACTGACTCTCTTTGTTTTTACTTTCCGATATAGTTTTGGAAAGTATAGGATTCACCCCCAAAAATTCGATGTCAGGGTTTAGATGGATCTCCACGAATCTCGCTTCCCTGAGTCCAAAAAAGTGCTGGGCTGTGTGTCTGTAGTTCCACTGTGAACAAATTTCTGGCTGAACCAAGCAACGGATCGGAACGCGGTAGTGGTAGCGCGATTTTGTAAGTCGTCGTGAGCAAGATCGAATAGATAGCTCAAATATCAATCATTGTTACCGGTTGTAATTGCCGCGTCTTATTCACTCTTCGAACTGATGAAATACACAATAGTGCCAAAGCGCAAACCCCTTCCATCGTTTTTTGTTTGTTTCTGCAACTAATTTCGTTATGTAGGTATACTAAGATCGGAAAGTTGTGCGGTGTGGCGCACAACCGTATTTTTATATACAGAGTCGGAACTTTTTGATAATATGTAACAAATGATGCAAAATGATAAATTATAAAATGCAACTATGTAAAGGTAAAATATGCAGTAAACATATGTATAAATAAAACAGTGTTATAAATTATAGAAATTTATAGTATATAGGGTTGTAAATGCAAGTAAAACTTAAGTATATCGGATTGTTCAACCCGAACTGTGAACTGCAAATTATAAACGGAACGTGAACTACAACTTCCAACCTACAAACTGAAGGAAACTGGAACTTTATATATTGTTTGGCGTTCGGTGAATGTTGTCTGCACTGGTGAAAATTCAATGGAAACTCAGCAACACGTATACGGATAGATATAGATATAGACACGTAGAAAACATAAAAGGACAACAAAGTGCCCGATTGCTATTCACAATGGTGGAAAATTTCATAATTTAACGGAAATAAATGACACGCTTGTTCCACACTTCTACTTATGCGTACATACATGTTCGTAGTGTTGATTTAGCCGCAGGAGTGCAACTAGACTAGACTATTAAGAGCTAGAAACATAAAGGAAAGAAGAAGGATTGCATTTCGACTTAATCTTCTTTGTACACATATTAAAGGTACAACGCAACTGAGCTTCTCTTCCTTTCTATTTTCCCTTATAATTCATATGTTTTCGAGTAATTTTTTAACTTCTTCATCTGTAAGTAAACGCATACACCGTAATTAATTAGAAAACAAGGAAGAGAAGTCACTAAAAATCAGAATGGCACCTTTGGGCGCAGCCGTTCTGGCTGTTTGGGCGCAGAGACTATTGGGCGCAAGTAGTTTGGGCGCAGGTCATTTTTGACGCAAGTATACAAAATTTAGAGAAATTCGGATTTATATACATATAATATATTATTCCTTTCATATCTGGGCACCAAATCTAAGAATAATATTTCCAATTTTTTGTAAATGATTATAAAGGTAATTTTAGACTTGCTTTACATAAATCAGATTTTTATTATTTATGGCTGGGTATCATAGGGCTCCTTTATGCATGCATATCGTAAATACTTTTGCGATTATATTTGAAATGGGCTCTAATACAAGAATCATGTACCAATGAAAAACGTTTCTCAAATATTGGAAATAGTTATTATATTCCTAGATTTGGTGCTCAGATATTAATTTCTCCAAATATTTATAATACTTGCGCCAAAAATGACCTGCGCCCAAATTACTCCCGCGCAATAGTCCCTGCGCCCAAGAGTCCCATGCCAAACTGTCTCTGCGCCCAAACAGATGCGCCCAAACGGCCGCGCCGAATGGTCCTAGACCGAGCGACCTATTCTATATTTCAAATTAGAAGGACTTATTGCTTCGCATTTGTGTGCCTTTTGTAGTTTTGGTACAATTGTATTAGAAACATTTCATCGGAACAAGTAAATTCAATTCGACGAATAAATAAATCAATTTTCCACAACGGACATGCCTGGGTATTCAAGAAAAATGCACCGTTTAGTGAAAAATTTATTCTCTTCTTGGAAGCTTTAAAAAGTTCAGGACTACAACAAAAATGGTTAATATATTCTTTATTTATACTATACCTATGTACATCATCTAGGCTTGCACAAGATAAGAATTCTTGTATTGAATTCAAGGACGAATGGACAGTGTATTAACGGCCCGGGAAAATATTTTTTTGTCTGTCCTTTTTGCTTGGTGTTTTTGTTTTTAATTCTTTCATTTCAAAATTTTCCTTGCAAGTGGGGTCCCCCCCCCCATTCGGTCCAGTGATCCTCCGGCCCTTTGGGAAATTTCCCATTTTCCCGTATGGCCCATCCGCCCCTGAATGAATTGATGTTCATGTAGTTCATGTCTAGTCTCGAAAAATCAAGACAAGAAATATGTGTATTTTGTTGATCAAGAATTTCATGAAAAAATCTTTATATTAAATAATCTCGTTTTGCCTTTGAAGATTCCTTGATCTCGTCAAGATCAACACAAGAATTGTTGAAAATCAAGAATCCCGTGAAACCTTTCATTAATGTAATGTTTTAGGTATGGTAGTTACAATTTAACAAGAAGTTTCACATATAGCAACACAAACGTCAAAAACAAATCAAGAGATCCATTATCATTTACAATGGTTTTCGCCCCATTCTTAATCCTTGTATTAGGATCATTACTATCCTTTAGTATTCTAGTAATTGAAACGTTTTACTTTAAGTATTATGTCTAAATGTTTAAGAAAATGACTTTATTTATTATTTTCAAATTGTCTGAAGGAAATATTATTAAAATAAATAAGAAAAAATCGGTACGGGTTCGCACCGCACAACTTTCCGGCCATATCCACTACGATTTCTTAGAATTCGTCGACCATAAAAGTAATTTTGATCGGAAAGTGGAAATTGCCCAGAAGTATAG
>JARJEB010000714.1:0-10168 GCA_030264535.1 Liometoxenus newtonarum
TCCATGGTTGAATTTTTAAGTTTAAAAGCCAAATTAAATTTTGTAGTATTCAATTCGCGCATATGCGCTATTATATGCTCGGGCGATTACTCCGCTCGACTAACGTCTCGCTACATAAACGTCGCCCTCGCTTATAAGAGCCTGCATATGCGCTCATTGAATGATATACTATTATAGTTACAATGTAGGTGCTAGATAGAGAATGACACAAACAATGAAAAGAGAAATACAATTTTAACTGGATTCATTTGAATTCATGAAATAATGATAATAAATAAATTGAGAAAATCAAATGAAATTTTTTTGTGGTTTTTCAAATTTCCATTCATGAATAAAAATCGAGTGAATTCATTTTCTTTGCAATACAAAAAGGAGAATTTTGCTGCACCACGAATTTTGAATTTCGCTCATTCCTTCAAAACCTGAGTACTGAGTAATTTTAAATGATTGACATCTAGTGGGCAGCGAGTAATCATAAATAGGCAAAATGCCACACAGCCTTGACCCCTCTATGTACTATAAATGTCAAATGTCAATCATGTAATTACCTATTTTATTGCAAATTTTCTTTCTCTTATAATACAATAGTGACAAAGGATACTTACCAGTTTCACATTTCCTGTGACTGCCAAGATTCATTGTCATTGTAGCAATAGCAGAGTAGCCCTTGAGGATAAAGCAACTATTCGATGTCATTGATGATCTCGTATACATATAGTTCTTGATATTTAATGAAAAATGTCAGGATATCATAAATACCATTTCCTATCCTTCCCCGTTCTTTGCTATCCGTTCCCATTCGTTATAAACGGCCATTGCCATTATCTACTTATTCTTTTTGTATTTTTATCATTTCTGTGTATGTACCTACTTTTCCTTGGAAGCAACCAACAGAAATATCGTATTTCGCTTGCTGGAGATTGTTCGTCGCTTCTTGTTCAACTATTCAGAAACACATTGCCGAGTTTGCTGCTTCGCACATTGGAAATTCTTAAGCATTTAGAAATGTTTTCACTGCGAGTGTTAATGACCTAATGTCCCGGAGAAATGTTTTGGAGTTTTACTTATACACAAATGGTTTTGCGGACGGCCGAAAAAAAATCATTAAGCAACTCATAGATTTTCCAATGGATTAGCATAATAAAAATGCTAGCAGAAAATAAGAATGCTGCCGGAAGCTCTGGCTCTAAAATAAAAGTTTTTATGCTTCGGTTTCTTACTTCAGTCGGCCTTTTTAACCGTTCTATATTTGTATGTTGCCCGGGTTATCCAATAGGGCGCTGTTCGTTGCAGAAATATTTATATTGGTAACGACCCACGCCCTCTATATAGACCATTTAATAAAAATGTGGTAGTACTTTTTTAAGGTCTATAAGCACTATAGATGTACAGCTATTAGTTTGCAATATGCATGGAGATTAGGCCCTCATTTTCAACGAAATAAAGACAAAACTGGCGCTTTAACCATTAAAATTTATTCGAGGTGATGTATGTTCTAGGGCTCTAGGCTAATCCACCTACTTTGCACTTAATTTACGCTCCATGCATTTGCCGATTTTTTTGAAAAATTTATAACGCGGTAAGTAAAATACGCAGTTCTATCGTTTCGATTATCTACATCTAGTCTTTCTGGGTAGCTGGATACGAATTCTTAATTGTATTCATTTAATTTAAGAATATTTCAGAAAAGGATGAGCTTGAAATGACTTGAAATTTACAACGCGGGACTGTGTGAAAATTCCAAGCAAGAACGAGGAAAATTTATAGTTGAAGCAATAAAATTTATTGCAAAAATTTGCGCTAGAATTCTCACATAGTTATTTCCTAGTGGTTATTTCATTGCTTTTGCACATGTTTGAGCAATACTGACGTTTCCTTTGCATCTTCATATTTTTGCAAATGAAATAGTTTCAAGTGTGGCGACAGAAAATGATCTATTTCTTCATTTTTTTTGGGCAGAAACAATTTCTTAAGGGTTCTCCACACTACCAATTTGATCTTCGTTCAAATCATAAATGCAGTTAACTCTGATTTGACGTCAGATTCGTACAGGCAGAACACTATAGAACACTCTTCAGTCTTGCCAGAATTGACAGTGGAGCCCTTTAAAATCTCCTAACAATTGTTATATACCACTTGGTCGATATACAATATTATTAACTGTCATTGTGATTAGTGAGGTTACAAATTGTTGACTTTTCAAGGTCATGGCTCAACTCTGGTCAGGAATTATCGAGTTACATTTGCTTGTTTCTGTCCTGCATGATGAACTTCACAATGATAAGAGTAACTCGATAAATTATTTTGAGTCAAATTCAGGAGTGCGTTCAGAATGAATCCAGCTCAAAATTAGTCACTAAAAAGAACACGGCTATTTTCTTGATGTAAGTGGGTTTTTTCCTAATTTAGACTGAATAGTGAATTATTAAGATCCTATAACGGAGTATTCCAGCTTCATTAGTACTGGTTTCTCTATCTCACTCGCTGGAAATTATATTATAACCATTGTCGATTAAATTACAGAAAGTGGCCATTCTAAATTAAACTACGCTCCTTTTTAATATCTCCCTTTTACCATTTCAATGAAGGATAAAGAAACAGGTACATATTAAATAAGAATTTCAGTTTGCTTTATCCCTCTGGTGACCTAGCATTGGGCAACGGTCCGTTTGTAATGCGGTTTATATGCACACTTTAAAACATCATAATTTAGCGTATTACTTGGTAGCACTGTTAGTACTGTAAACCTCTTATCTTATAGAGTTTAACTACCGCACAATATTCAAATCCTTGGTGTGGTCTGTACTCTAGATGAATAGTTGGTGTAAGGTTGTACATTCCAACCGCAAGCTCTTAATTAGTTATCACAATATGTCCACATAGTTAAAGTTCTCAACTTAATTTTATGTGTCCAACATTCAACTATTGCTTGAACTGTTCTAGTATAGTTAGTTACACATTGTTTGGTATAGTATATGTAAAGTGCACAGATTGGATAATTAACTAAAAGTGCTGTACATCTACAAGTACTAGAACTAGGCCAATCGCAAATAAAGCTTAAATCATATCCATGCTGAGCTTTTAGTCCAGTCTGCTTCAATTCTAACCATTGTAACGTTGAACGTTACTTTTGTATACCCGGCCAGGGTATATCGTGCACTTGACCCCTCTTCATTGTTTGAAATTGCGTCACAAATGTTATAGTCAATAGTGCATTTTGATTATTTATCTCGATCCAGCTATGAAGCTATGTCTGAATCGTGACGATTATCTTAGTTACGCCTTGATTGCGATATGCAGATTAAAGGTCCCCACACACCAACGCGATACTGCGGGAGCGGTAGCGAGATATGAGAGTATTCACACCGGACGGTGCGACCACTCTCATATCCCGCCACATGATTTGATCCCGCGTCGGTCCCGTTACCGCTACCGCTCCCGTAATAGTTTGGACCTTTAAACAGGCATATAAACGCGGTGTGGCTGTTGGCCCGTACTTAATTATAAGGATTTATACCGCGGATTAATTCGCCTGTGTACAAGTCGCTAATCTTTTTGTATTTTGTGGAAGTTAGTAAATAAATTAATAACCAAATTGAATCAACTGTGTACTCCGTGTCTCTGTCACGTTAAACGTAGAGTGGTGCCCATAAACAGACCTTTTGACCAATAATATCCAACGAACCACGCCGTCTCCGCTGCAGCAAACCGCAAACGAACTTCAAACCTATACCAACCACCATTTAATGGATAATACTATTTTCAGCGAAAAATTATATCATTTTCAAGATTTTAAAGTGATTTTTCACAATAATGCTAGGGGCGTGGTAGGATACGTTTGAAAATAATCTCTTTGGCCGCGAGTAACGTGAAATAAGTAATTCCTGAAATCGGGAGTGCCTGCTTCTCGCTTTTATATGTTTTTAACGAGCGCCTCCGTCAATTTACATAATAAAGAATTAAATGGCATATTATGGGAGGAAGGAGGAAATATCAAAAGGGCCCCAAAGTCACTAACGCATTACTCCCATACTGTTACGACAGCTGTACACTGGTAAATTAATGGATTGCATAAATATTCTTCTTCTCTTTAATATTCCTATAAATTTTGTTGTTTTTTTTTTTGGTTTTTGTTTTTTGTTCCTGGCCACTGCTAAGTCCATTCTGTCTGTTTTGAGTCGATTGTAAATAGTCACCTTCATTTGGAGAAAAAATGCGTATAATTAGCTGGGAAATTCAGTCGGTTAGTGGTTGACAAGGGTTACGCGTTACGAAACGACAAAAACTCCTTGTGTTGATTAACTGTACAATGTTTTGTATAATTTAATTCAGCTAAAAAGGATAATGCTTTTTTCTTCTTTGCACAGCGAGCGAACAAAAATAAATTAATCTCTCCCTGAGACACGATTACGCATTTAAGTGACATCTCCACGTTCACTTAAAACCAACTTTTTGTGAGTTAATTAAAATATAAAGAGTGAATAATAATTTACTTTTTTTGGACATTATTCATTAGTCAGTTCTAATAAAATCAGGTTGAAAAAAGTTGGTAAATATTCAATTTATAATATTGTATAATATTGAATTACCCCAAATATTAATTAGTTAACTTTTCTCGTCCACTAGCACATGTTAATTAATTAACTAATTAGCATTTGATGTAATTTAATATGATAAATGAACCGGGCTACAAACATTCTTAAATTAAATTTTAAAACAGCTTTCGCTTATAAATCCTAGTCTAGTCGAACAAAATTCACTTAAAAACTGTCGATGCTGGGTAAACTGTCGATGCTGGGTAAGGCTAGCTCGTGACACGGGCTTAAATTGTTACTCATTGGTTACTCAGTGGTGTTCGATTCCCGCTGTAGTTAACTTTTCTTGCCCAGTATTAAATTCGGTTCTCCGTCAATTTAAAATCTCCTTTCGTTTCTAAATCCTAGACCTAGACAAACACAATTCACTTAAAAATAAATATTTTGTATCCTCTGTAGTACTGTTACAATTCTACCATGAAGCAATAATAGTGTAAATTCGTAAATCAAAGCGAACCAAACCTGGTTTATTTCAAGTCGTCTGCCTTTATTCATTCGAGACAAGTTTGAATTGTTCTACATGCATATTTTGCATGCGAGGATTGTCGTTTCCTCCCCGTAGGATTGTAAAACATGTAAATTCCATAGAGGATATATTTAATTTCGATTGTAAAATGCAAAATGTGGATCGTGCATGGACATTTTCATCTGGAAAAGCTATCTTTGGTTTGCATAGTTCCTAGTGACAGTTGCTTCACTAGCAGGTTGTCCTTTGTTTTATGCTGTTGCGCGTTCCGCAGTTATATAATATTCAATTATAAACAAAAGCCTGCCCAAAATCAACGAACGTTCGTCTTCCCGTGAAGTACTTCCATAAAACGGGGCAGCGTTAATTTATGTAAAACCGTAGGTTTTCTAACACTGGGTGTCTTAATACTCTTAATCAATGGTCCGAAAACCTGCAAAAAGTCATATCAGAATTGCTTCAGACTTGATTTTGGTTTTTCTGAAAATTGAAAATCGAAAAGGTTCCGTTGCGAAATATTTTTGTTTCTATGAACAAAACATTGACAATTTTCAGCACTCCGTAGTCTCTTGTGCTTACGGTTCAGCCTCGTTGGTGTAATGTCGTAAACTTGCCAACCGGTTAACATAAATGCAACTTAATCGTCTGTTAAATTTACACTCATAATTTGTACGTTTTGTGCATGTTGGGCAAATGCCCCAAGTTTGGTATGTTGATGTTCAGTATGCTTGTTCACGTTGGAATTTGGTATGTCTGCAGAAATCGTCTTTTTTCCTGTCATGCATACTCTTCTTTACACATTCATGATCATTCAACAACATTTATGCTAGAATTCATGTTTTTCTTCTTGCACGAGCATAATGTTTTCTATATAAGCATTTTGATGGAATATGATCCGATAAAAGCATTTAATCAATTTCTTTATCTTCTCCAACATCATTATAGGTACTAGACCTAGAGGAAATTCTACTTTATTCGATGACTTTCGCTGGATATTCATCGATCTTGTTAGATGTTAGATTGTAGAAGAGGGTGAGATGGGAGAAACTGATAAAATTTACATAAAAGTTCTTCAAGCACATACATGTGGTACCTACATATGGATGAATTTATATTAGTGTTTCAATTCTCATGAAGCTTTCGCTCTTTCGTACCAATTCTCGGATTCTGATAGTCCCAAATTCAACATAATGACTGCACATTCCATTATTTCACTCTCGCTAACTTTCAAAATCATACTATCAAAACTTTACACACCCGTCTTCCCTTTAATTCCCTCCTTGTGTTAGTTTTCACTTAATCTCGTTCATTCCTTTTGTGTTTTTGCCTTCTTGTTTTCATTTTTATTTACTCAAACAACGCGGTAACGGTAACACTGTAAGTACATCTGAACTAGTGAAACGTTTAGATGGAAAATTCGTAAATTTGAGTTGGTGTTGCCAGGAATTGAGCACTTTACGTGTTGGTAATTACAATTGCTATGCAATACAAGACAAGAAGTATAAGAAGACTGTAATGGTTGCTATTCCTCCAACATTAACAAGCGATATCTAAAATTAAATAAAGAAGAAGAGTTTGATCCAGGAAATTAAGCAAGAACATTTTCTATTAAAAAGAACCAAGCAGTTCCAAGTAAAAGGAAAAAAATGCTCTTTGGCGATGAGAGGAAAATACCATTACGAATCTATTTTCTTAGCGGGTAACCGTGTAGTTACAGCCTATTTTACGAAAATACCATTTGTAATTGATGGCAGATCTCAATTTGGCGTCGGCAAAACTTTCATTATATATAAGTATAGAGTTAAGTCACTAATGTTTGCCACTTTAGTGTTTTAGTCGTTGTCTATAATTGATTTTCCTTTCATCATAGCATTAATTTAATTTCAAGTAAAATTAACGATTTCGGGTATAAGTATAATTAAAAATTCTAGTCTAGAATTGTTTAGATTGAAGAGAATTTTGAATTTCCAACATTTTTCATGCAGTGCGGTGTGTTTGCATTAAATTGGCCGAGAAAATATCTTATTCAATGTAGAATTGTCTGCATGTCTTTCAATGTGAACAATAAATGCACGAGTTTTTGCGAGAGACGGAAATTTGAAGTAACAAATTTTCCAGTCGGACAGAAATTATTTTATATATTCATAAAGCACGAAGAGGATAAATCAGAAAAACTGTGGAAAGCAAAAAGGAACGAAAGAAAATACATAAAAATATTCCCTTTACTGTTTATATACAAATTTATACAGAATGTCCTGAATTTTGATGATTTTGCTAAAATTTAATTTTTTTTTGTTTGTAATTAATAAATAGCTTTTCTAGCACGTGTTTTTATTAAATTAAATATTCTTTAATCTTGGAACACTTTGTATATTTAGCTAACATGGTTGTGTTAAAAACAGAAGTACTATACCTTGACATCGGAATATTTATGTTTAACCGCGGATGAAACATTCTGCAAGGACAAAATTTATGTACGTATTAATAAATTTAAGGGCGATAAGACTTCTATTGACTAGTGGAAATTTTTGCTTAGCTTTTGATTTTATAACAGTTCCAGTCATCACAATATTATGCTAGATTTTTATCGCAAAGGGCGTACTTCAACTTTTTTTTTTGTGGATGGTATATTTGCTTTTCTACGAAATGAAAAACTCTTAAATTTATACAACCGTCCGTGGCGTCTTGATGTTGGTTTATCCTGCTATATGTATGATTATCCTTAAAAGCATTATTTAAATTCTTACTTTATTTTTTTTAGCATTTTAAATAAAGTAAGTTCATCTGTAAGGCTATAAACCCTTAACGTGATACTTTTTTTTTATTTTTCTCTCTTATTTTGTTTGTCTATATCTTTACTGTTTATAATATTTTAATTTTAATTTATATGATTTCATTTGTACATGACAAAGAGTTGCATGAAAAATAATGCTAATTGCTTTTAGCTGTTAATGAATGTAATTTTGAATAATTTAATTAATGAATACTTAATTTTGTATATAAAATATAAGGCCAAAATCCATCAGCATTCATTTCAGAACATGCTTGAAGTTGGCTGGTAATTATCTAAAACAATAGAGTAATATGCTTATTCAAAGAGCAGTTTTCGGGTATTCCAAATTTCAACTCCATTTGTCAATTTGTTTGTATTGTTAAATTTATTAGCCACACGGAACAGAGTTTTGCTTCTTATAAAATAAAACATACAGTCTGTTCAACAATGCAACAGATAACAAGATAAACAATTATTTTTCTAGGACCACTACGGAAAATAGACAAATACGCACAAACAGCAGGCGCTGAACCGAAAACGAGTCTTTACGAACGTAATGAAACTGGTAAAATCAATCGCACAAGTTGAAGTTGGCCAGGAAGTTGACAACCGCCTGGATGCCTGCAACCAGATGAGCTCACTTGTTCGTAGTCGTTGTCGTAGAAAAAGTATAGTACGTAATACGAGTGGAAAGATGCAATTGTAATAAACAACTTTCTACTCTTAATATGTAATATACTGTTCTCTGCATTCTATACAGTTACAAACAAACTATTTGTAAATACATAAGAAAAACATGTGGCGTTGCATAAACACGCCGATTCAGAACGTTGTGAGTATATACAGTTGTTGAACGAAGTTCTTCTTCGTCTTCTTCTTATAGTTCGGTATCAATGTGAAGCTTTGTTATTTGTATTTATTAGGCCCTCGACGATAAATCGTCGTCTTCGTCTTATCGTTACTTTACACCCTAAGATACCAGCGAAAGTAGTACTTATTCAATGGTATGCGAACGCGAACACAAAGTTCCTGCTCCTGCCGAACAAACACTGAACTAACTGAATGAATAACCAACGAATGAAGATACTAAATCTACTAGTACTAGTCCACTGTGAATTTAGGAGACTTGCACTAAAAGAAAATATATTCGCGTTCGCTTGCCGAATAAATCCATTTGTTGAATTGAACAAATTGGCATTGTTGTTTTAATGTAAAGCAAGCGCCCAAGCAGGAAGAAGATTCGGGAGCGGTACGGAAAATGCGGCAACTAGAAAACTAAATAGAAGTATAACAGTTGTAAAAAAATAAAAATGAAGTATAGAAGTCGGAGTGCAAGCAATTGGGAAATAAATTATTCGCACGCGGTTATACACAGCGTTATTCTGCGCGTAAAAATATGTCGTGTCATATGCGGATTAGGGGATTTTGTTCTGTCAAATTTCAGTATTTGGTTGACTCTGCTATGCCTCCCATCAATCTTCGACTACGTTGTAGTTTTTCAACATTGAGAAAAGTTTCCAAGTTTATATGTTCGAAAGTATGGTAAAGCATATGCAAAAATTTGTAAATATTTTTTACAATAAAATGTTTTGTGGTTCGCTTTTGTAGTCTCGTATCCCCAGAAGAAATCTCAAATGTCCTGATTAAACTAAAGAGCAATCGTCATGTCATGTCACACTTAATTTTATATTTATGTTACACATGTAGGGCTACAATTTTTTAACTTTTCCTCTCCAAGATTTTTTAAATTCTAGATTTACGCGCTTGTATTATAAACCAGATACTCTTATAATCACAACACTCTTGCTAGTTTCTGCCCAAGTTGCTGGGGTATTTGTTGCTGGGCTGCTTGTTTGCTGCTCCAGTTGCTGCCAGTGATGCCAATTCTACTGCTTTAGCAGTAGATCTACTGCTTTAGCAGTAGATCTACTGCTTTTATACGTGATCTACTGATCTACTGATAATTGTTTCAAATCTACTGCTTTTTTGAATAATTTTTATTATTAATTTTTTTTTTTTAATATTTGTACTTTCTTGGTGCTTTCGAATATGTTGTAGCGTGTCGGAGTAGCTCGGTGTAGCTTCAGTGTCGGTGCGCTAGATAACGCCGGCGCGCGCAACAGCCTGGAGGTTCGCTACTTCAACACCAGACTGAATATGACAGAACCTCAGAACAACGACTACCGCCAAAATTTCACTTGTACTTCCAAGTTTATATAACGTTCTTTATTAAACTGAAGTTATTTGTTTACATTGTGGGATAAAAATTCCTACAATGTTTTGCCTCCAGCGACACCTAGTTGTTGTTCTTTGTCTTTAGAAATTGTAAATTGA
>JARJEB010000716.1:0-13902 GCA_030264535.1 Liometoxenus newtonarum
AAAGTAATTTTGATCGGAAAGTGGAAATTGCCCAGAAGTATAGTGATATCAAAACGTAATCAATCTTATTTCCACTTTCCGATCAAAATTACTTTTATGGCCGACGAGTTCTACGAAATCGTAGTGGATATGGCCGGCAAGTTGTGCGGTGCGAACCCGTACCGATTTATTTAATTTCGATGACGTCTAATGTCAGTTTCAATATTGAAGTTTATATTGTCAATTCAGAGTGTCAGCGTGATAGGACACACAGGCACACACACACACACACACACACACACACACACACACACACACACACACACACACACACACACGTCAGCCCAAAAAGCCGATTTTCGACCTGGGGTCAACGGATCTCCACGATTCAAGGAAAAATAAGACTTTAATTTTTTTCATGATCACCTTACTTTCCTATACCTACATACCTTCGGTATGTGGCCGGAAAGTAAAAAGTGTTACCGTTGATTGTTAGAAACAGAAAAAGATACATTATTATTTATGGTATTTATATACTTAGACTAGTATTACTTCGTAGGAAAAGTTAATTTCTCCGACGGGACTCGAACCCACAATCTTGGGTTCGATTGTGGGTTCGATACCCGTGGGAGGAATTAACTTGTCCTACGAAATAATAATACTTAGTATAAGTATATAAATACCACAATCAAAAATCATTATCTAACATTACTGGTATTGATGCTTATCAAACTATTAATTAGAACAAGATACGCAACAGTCGGCGCTGAACAATCAAACTACGACACTCAATCTGCATGAAATCACGGAAATCATTTCACAATCCTTCACTCTCAATGTTTCCCCGTACTATGCAGCATTGGTTAATAGATGAAAAAAGGGCATCACAATATTGCCTTGGTACGCATTTTAACACAGACGTTGCTTATCTATATATTCCTATCATCAACGGTATAACAGCAGTTCTATTAGATGGATCATTCGAATGAGAAGTTTGAAATTTATCAAGAAAAGTTTGATTTTTATTAGATATTCACTTATATTGGCTACCAGCATAGTAAATTTATCTATAATTTTTCCTTATAGATTTTTATTCACTGTTAGATACTGGTAATATATGGCCTTTAGCTATATTATAGGAAAATTTATTAGATATTTCAATTTGTACTGTCCAAGGTTATAGCTATCGTATAAGTCGGAATGAACTTCGAATGGAAAGGTGGTCGTTCATAAATTACATTATTTCAGCATCAATAATCTGCCGTGTTCATATAAGAACATATTACATATGAGGACATACGGAATTATTATTTTAAATTCCAAAAGGAAATAGATTTTACACATTAAAAGTCTGAAAATCTTATAGGTCTGCACAAAAACCGAGCAGATATAGAAGCATATCAGATTTGATCGTAGAGAACACGAAAATCTTAACGTAATCAAAAAAATAAAAAAATAAAAAGTCATGCTTACGGCAAGGTGTTCCACGTTCAACTAAGTTCCCCAACAAATTACTGCGATAAATCTGCTGAAAAGAATCGATTTCGATACGGCCGGTTCACCCACTCACCCACATACTTATATTTATACATAAATCTAGAATTAAGAGCACTCCAAGCTAAGCATAATCATATCAGACATATACGAAAATAAAGACATACAATATGTTCGTGAGTGCAAAATTTATCGTTTATGATTTCGGACTTTTGTCAATAATTTCTGTGTACAAAGTGTATAGTTGTAGATCTAGTTGTAAAATTGGATAATAAGATTTTAAGATTATCCGTAGATATACAATAAACAATTATTCATGCCTTTTGCCCATGCCTAATCACCACATTTGTACCATTTGTACGAACCACCGATTACCATTTGAATTTTTACATTTCAACTTGGAAATTTCATAACACATAATTCTGTATACTATACGGGTATAGGTACAACCAACAACAAGTATATTGTTGCCTTATAAACTTGCAAATTCAATTCAATTCAAAATTACATTCACCGACAACCAACTATAATAATAGCCGTGATTTCATGTGCGGATATAATGAAAAGTTTATGGCTCATTTTTTAGTAATTTTTAACAAGTTTCGTTTGTTTCGCTTGGCACAAAGTATAATTGCATAAGCAAATTGATGTGAATATATATTTTGGTTTCAGCAGTTTTGTGTTTGAAAATATTCTAGATATAGGTAAATACTATTAGCTCAGTCAATTAATATTTAAAAACGAAGCCTTCATTCCTCAAAAACCAATGTGTTTCTAAAGTCTAAGTAAAGTTGATTTGAATTGAACAAAACTTGGCAAACTAATTAAATTTTTAATGAAGGCGTAAGTTATTTATTGCTTAGCATCGATCTTATCGTTATTAATAGTTTTGCCAAATATAAGAAAACTAATTTATGTATTATTACCGTAAACATACGTCGCAATATAATTTAGTTAATAGACTAACAAGTAGCAAACAATCTATTTATCTATTCTATAATATAAATCGATTTTTAAGTGATTGCAAGTCGTCTAGTTCAATTATCAATTGGCTTGGCAATTTCAAGACATGCGGTTAAAGTTAAAAAAAAAAAACAACAATTATGTATTAAGGCACAAGAAAAAACCAATAACTCGAGGAAAGAACCGACTGTGAAACGTGACTAGGAGTGTTATTTGCACAAATCGAAAATTATTATTGATACGTTTCATGACCACCGGTTTTTTCTGCACTCACATGATACAAGATATAATATCGCTGAGAACATAAAAACTTCCTTGAAGTTTAATTTATTGAAGTTCGTTTATTACAAGGAAAGGAAAAAGTTTTTTTGTTACTTTATACTATTTCGTTTTATTTTATCCTGAGTGAAGCATTTATTTTAATATTTTATAAACAAGATCTCTCGTTCATTTTCCGATGCGCGATGCATAAACAAGAAATAAAAAAACGAATTTTATTGGCACGCTTTTATATTACTTTGAATTATTGCGTGTTCGTTCATGATTGGATTTATGTTTGTAGCTACATGAAAATGAGGTAACTTCTGATGAATAGAAACATGCTAAGAAACAGATTAGAAAATTTGACTTATATTGAGACAATTTCCTTCCACTTCGTTCATGATGTCAAAGAAAATTATACTACTATTGGAATATCTAGATATGCGCAACATCTATATCCAGAGCTAATACTGTGCTGGCTCTGTCGCACCTTCTTTCTCTAACATTAAACTAGGTTGCGTCGGTGTCGCCACCTAGGAGAAGTCGGCGCTAAGCAATTATACCGCAACCTTCTTACTTATTTTGAATATATAGATCTGATTGCTATAAACTCCGACTGGTTCTAAGGTACGAATTTTAACAAATACATTGCGTATCTTGTTCTCTTCATGCAATCAACGATTTACGCATACTAGATTCCCTCTAAAATTGTTGTTATGGATTTATGTTGTTATATTACATATATAATCAAAAACTAGATTTTATGGATTTTAAGCAGGCAGGCAGCACACCAAAACTCAATATTTGAATAAACTATAAAGTTGTCCATAGAATCTACAAATAAAGTATCGTATTAAAATTAAGTAAACGTACTTCAGTGCGTCTATTTTCAATGTTACGGAAAATTATTGAAAAAGTAGATATATACATCATGCATACCTATTTCATTTTCGTAAAACGGAAACTCAAGTTAAACAAAAACTAAAGAACAATAAGGAGATTACGTACATTGAATAAACTTAAAGTAAAGTCGAATTGATATTTCACTATTATCTCTATAGTTCTGATATTATGTGTTGTATATGAGTTTGCTAACTCTCGCACTAAAATAAAATAATATAGGGACAAAACGGTCCGGAAAATTCATTTTCTATATTGAAAAGTCACCATCGTGCGGTTTTCTTTAGAGTAGTTACAGTTATTTGTGGATATAAATGAACATAAGGAACGAATAAAAGAACTGAAAAGCGTATCTTCGGTTGGCACACGAAACTGCACTCTGTCAGTCAGTCAAAAAACCGAAAGACAAATGGTAAGTGCGACTTTTCACTTATATCTATATCTAAAATTGTTCTAAACGAAGAGAAGATTGTGATTTGGAATCTTATCATAAGTCCAAGCTTCCAAGAAAATGTTAAATTTTGTTTTGGTATTTTGGAATGTTCTAATATAATATAATTAAAAAATTGTTGAAATATAATATAATATAAAATATATACAAGAACATTTTGGAATCGTCCGCACGTGTGTGCACTGATTACTAATCAGGTCTTATCAGAAAAAGTAACACAACACGTTGACACGCGTACAACTTGCATCAACCTAACATGTTCATATGTTATTTATAAATAAGCTAAAGGAACCAACAAAAACGTTATGCGATTACAACAAAACTCGACGGCAATGACTCATTGAGTAATATCTTAATCGGTTCATTTTAATGCGTTCTGAAATGGATTTTACGATCGCTTCCTTATTAATTCACTTAATCTGGCGAACACAACAAAAAACAATTATAAAGCCTAATGGCACGCAATGTCAGTGATAACTAAATATTTTAACAAGCAATCCAAGTTACGACTCAAGATGAAATACCAAAATAATTTCAATGACAATTCCAAAACTTTTCTCCTCCATAAAAACTAAAAGATTATTTTGAAGTAAATTTTATAGTTATGTCTTTTTAAGATATTTTTCAAGGCATCAAGGAATTTAAGAACTGCAAGTGAAAAGCTGTACTGTACATGACTTGATTTATGATCCAAGATTGAATGCGAACCCATAAAAAAACTTGAAAAACAAATTATTCGAACCAATAAGTTTCGGTTATTTTAGACCATCATATTTTATAGTTTTGGACATATATTTCAAAAATGATGTAAAAGTAAGTGAAAAATTTACTCCAATTGATTGATATACGACATTGTTTGTGTTCACATTGGTACATTGACTTTTGGTACCTATAGGTATGGATAATTTAATAAAATTTAAAATTATTGTCGATTAGGTTTGGTCCAGTCGAAACGTGATTATTATCGAACGCACGGAAGCTAAAAGTTAATCGACAAGATGGACCGGTATCATACATAAGTCTACAAATAATTTGTTTATCATTTATTACGGCATCATAAACTCGCACGGTTAATAATCTAATATTTAATATAATATGGCAAGCGCATTACTCATATTTTACAACAGTTACAAACATTATAATCCGCTGCTATACTGAAAATATCTAGCATGTTTAAAGATTCGAACAAAAAACAGTTAGTTTTTCACTATAGATTTAGTACGATCTACATCACTAAAAACTAAAATAAATCATGAAGTAGCTACAGTAATACCTAACTTAATTTTTTTTAAAGTTATATGCGTGGTCATAATTGGAGCACGTTTAATTTTCATTTAAGTAAATAATTTTACAACTTTTCTGTCAATTCGGTTATTTCAATTGACAAAAAATAAATATTGCAATTTGGAATCAAATATTGCCTAACAAATTACATATTGCGTAAAAAGTTTAAAGATATGTCACCGAAGACGCTGCTAAGAACACATTGTAAAATGCAATGATAGGTCTAATCAGGCCAAAAACCATTGTTTGGAAAAGGACTTGAAAAATCCGAAAACGAGCTTTAAAATGGATAAGATTGTAATCGATTTCAAGTTAAATTCTTACGATAGAATTCAAAGCAGTGTATAATATCATTAAATTTCATATATACCTCTATGACGGTTTGCGCCTAGACTCTTTAGTCTGGACGCAAACCAGTTTTGCATGTTAATTTAGGAATAAATACCTATCTCACAAACTATGCATCCTGCGAGAAAATGTTATAGAAATGGAAAAGTCAATTTCGAGAATTGGAATCTATACAAGAAAATATTTTTTATTTGCCAGTGACACGCAAATTTACACTAGAAATTGCAATTTGAAATCACAAATTGCCCAATAAATTACATATTGCGAATCAAGTTTAAAAATATAAGTTACTGAGGACGGGATTAAATTATATGCTAAGAAAACATTGTAAAATGCAACGATAAACTTCTAAGAACAAATTGCGACCATAATAGTATATTATTCAATGACCGCATATGGAGGGTATTATACGCGAGGGCGAAGTTCACGTAGCGAGACGGTAGTCGAGCGGAGTAAACGCCCAAGCATATAACAGGGCATATGCGCGAATTGAATACTATACTTTATCTGCGACGACAAAATTTAATTTGGCTTTTAAACTTAAAAATTCAACCATGGAATTCAACACATAATCCTAGATGACGTTTTAATGACGTTTTAGATGCAGTCCTTGTGTCACATATAATTATTGAATAATGATGAATTATGAGGAATAATGGATTTATTATTGACGTGTGTCAAGCTCATTATTCGCGAGTGATTATAATGTGGGTTATTAGTTGCCTACGTACACACCTAATAATGGTTGTTTTACTTGGTCGTCGCGGATAAAATTTCCATTATGTGCTTCAAATCTGCATTATTAATTTTATTATTATTAAGATTATAATTAAAAATAAAGACAAATATAGGATACTTCCATCGCTTGCACGATGCAACTTATAATTTTATTTTGAAAGTTGATTAAAACTTGCATAATTCTATTAGACTTAACTGTTTTTGACTTCCTGAGCCTGAAATAGATATAAATGAAAGTAACAATGTGCTCGCTTACACTGGCGTCTCGTCTATCATTAAAAATTAATCAAAAAAATATTGTAGGGACCATGTGAACGATTAATGGACACGAAATGAATTCCCATGGAAATTTTATTCAATTTTTTCAGTATTTCTTGCTCACTCAGTTTAATATGTGCCAAGAAGCTTTAATTTAAAATTGAAAAATGAATAAGTGCAGATTAAGATGAAGAAGCAGTAAGAAAATAAAACGAACACGCGTAACCAAACCAAACCATCGTTCTTCCCATTCTGTCTCAGTTATATACCTATATAGGTATATGAATTGTCGAAACGGTGCACCGTGTAATTTTACAATAATAAAACGAAATTGGTGGATTCCTTTTATTATATTCCGTATGCATCCGTTTGCATTCCGTCGGCGGAGCTTAATTTAATCAATTAAGCGGTTCGGTTTTTTCGTCTTCATTTTCTTTGGTCTTCAAATTCTATATGCAAAAATGAGGTACTTATTGCCGAAACGTAAAACGTAACGAAACGAAAACGTAAAATAAATGCGGGAATAGTTAGTTATACGAGTATAACAGCACCATTTTTATCTTCTTGCAGCGTGTCATGAACTATACGTTATTTTATGAACTTCCTTAAAAGTTAATTTGTGATTGCTTGAACCGAACCCAATTGCAATCCACGTTGTTGGCTTGGTTGATTGGTTTATCTTTATACAAATAAAATTACAGCTCGTCAACTGGATGACAAGCAAACAAAACGACCGACCGTTCAGTTACTCAACTAATGTGTAATTAATTGCAACTCCACTGACAACACCAAATAATTATACTCATTCCCATTCGTTATTTCCTTAGAAATGATAACTTAAAATGTCCCTAGGAGAATGAAATTTTTGCTATTTCTTTGTTGGTAACTATCCAACTTGTCGTGCTGGTGCTTAACAATTAAAACCAGAATATTCTAGTCTAGGCTAGGCTAGTAAGTACATGGACACTTGTCCAAAGTCTATACAGCCAGGACACATTTAACGCCTTCAAGCTTGCAAACCATGTGCGATTTGCACATTCTTTTTGTTTTTCTTTTCTAGGCTATAAGGTTGCTTGAGCGTGTAACTTCAAACTCCATCTAAGCCAAGTCCAAGTGAGATTAAGTCGAATGTCGTGTCGAATTGTACTTGCACACATGAACATTAAACGAGTACCTACTATGGCCCACGCAACAATGCCATAGATAGGTCAATCAGTTATCGCGATGCTGCGCTTTGTTTAATTAACATTTATATATGTATATGTACGAGAAATACACGTGGAATTTGTTTTTGTTGTGGTTTATGTCTGTTTTGCCTATTTGTTGGTTATGTCACTCGGCATCAACATTGCCATGACCTCTATCCATGACTAAACGACATAACCACAAAATGATATCACCATTCTTTTGTTTTTCATTGGTAATTGGTTTATACTGGTTGTTAATGATTTTAATTGATTTACAAATTAAAAACATAAATTTCGTGTTTATTTTATTGGATTATTGTTACACTCAGTAGATATTGTATGACAAATATACTTATTCTATATTAATATCCGAAAAGGTATGAACGATGCACGAATAATAAAAACACGTTTAATCTTCTATTTTTGGATGCACGGCTTGTTTATTTTCTTTGATACAATGATACTATAGCGAATGCTGTTTTCTTCTTATTCGTCGTTTTATATTACAAACAGGTCGCACGTTTAAAGAATAACTAAATGACAAGAAGCGCAGTCGTGCAAATTTGCGCGCGCACCCCGAAAAATTTCACTTTTAAACGCTCGCTACGCAAATTGTTGTGGCAAGTGGAATACGTTCTGTTGGAACGAATTGAAATGAGATGTCAAAATATCAATTTGAATGTTGCAAAAGTCAACTGAATACTCGTATAACAAAAATAAGACATATATTCTAAAGATACATCGAAACATCATTATTTTATAACCAAATTTATAAGCCGCACAATGAATTCAACACGTATGACGCTTTTGTGTAGTCTGGACAGAGAAAGGTTTTATTCGGAACCGCTCGAGTACACTCGTAAGGCGCGCAAGTTTAGTTCTTCTCTCTTAGCGCGGACAGTACGTAACATTAAGCCTATAGTGCAACTACAGGTTTTTAAATACAGGGTGTACTAAAATATATAATGCTAATTGGACTTTTCATAAAATTCAATCATATGTATATCTTATTTTGATTGATTGAAACACTTTGTACATATTTTTTTTTGAATTAGCAATGTTTTAAACTCAAGTGTTTCGCATTTGGAAGATTTGTATCTGTTAGTTTGCCCTACTAAGTTGTAAATGGAATAAGTAACGTACATTTGTGGGGGAAGAAGCCTAAATATTTCCTCTTATCTGATAAGACATATTAAACAACAACGCCCTTTCCTTCTAATGGTCGCATTCGCGTAACAAACACCGACGAAGACATGAATTGCATTCCCAATTCAACCTTGCCTACCTACAAACCTATAGAAATTGCTTGTTTAAGCGCGTTTGTAATACATCTGTGTAAATGGATATTACTAATTCAAGTTGAATTTAAATAATAATAAATTACTACTATCACACACCATTATCAACAACTATAAGCCTGCTGCACGCACACGAACAGTTAGATTTTCTTATAAATTGATGGAAAGAAACGGAATAAAAATTGGAAGATTGAAAACAGAATCACACATGTTAAAGAAAATTAATACGTCTTGTTGCTTTGTGTGGAACTTTCATGTTTTTTGGTTAATAATATTTCTTATTGTTTCATTGTGCTTTCTTGTCTAGCTCTCTGAATTGAATTAGTTCATGAAAAATTTTGTACTTATAGGTAAAAGTCAAATGTCTGAAATACATTTTCACAGGAATTTCTCCAGATATACTATATTGAGTTGGCGCGTATGTATTTTTTCTTTGTTTTCCTTAATCTTCTTCTATACCTCGTTGGATTCTATCTCTTTTTTGTTGCCAAAACTCATTTTTTCATGTCAATCAATTTACTCATTTTGCCGTCCGTCACTGGTACTGGTGACTTTCTTTTATGCCGTTGATACGTTCTTGGGACTTGGCTCAGAAAGTGCCACATTCCACTCACCAACTCACTTTTTATTCTTTACGGTACAGAGTGTTAAAGTTACCTTATTGTAATAATTTATTGAAATATCCTTTTAGTTTTCCAAAAATATCTGAAACTTTAAAACGAGTCAATTAATAGATGATATTTGTTGAGAAGTTTCGAGAACTTGTTTGCTAACATATTTTTACGATTTCCCACATTTTATTAAATTTTTTGCGACGTCTAGTATACTCGATGTTGCGTTCTGTGTAAAGACAGTTTTCGTATACCGTATTCAGGATACGTGTATTTTTCATAACGGAAACACAGTCGAAGTCATCACGAATCGTATACTCGCGCAGTGGATCCTGGTGCTCTGTGTCATTTTACGTGACGAAACTGCCTTATATACCAGAGTAATCCTTATAGACTTTACTTCTTGTCCTCCAATGCGAGTCCAATGATATCAGCTAGTAAATAAATCGACGTAAATTGGACCACAAACAATTTTCCAACTGTCAAAGTCTAAACTAGTTTTTTTGGCCGGAATATAGATAATTCCTCGCAAAAATTAAATACCAAAATTAATAACACTACGACGAAATCGAAATACGAAATCAATTTAAATTCCATAAGTTGTATTCCTTTCGCAAAATAAAATTATTGCCTTAGCTGGCAAAATGGATTTTTTAATATATGGACATATCAGAAAAAAATCCATGGCTAGGAAGCCAGAAGGCTCCTCTGCCGTAGAAAGGGGAGGACCTAGAATGCAACCAGCAGGATTCAAACTTGAAAAAGGAAGAAGAAGAAAGTAAGTCACTTACTTTAATTGACCACGAGACCTTTATATTTATCTTGATGGTGTCTTAGACACAAACTATGACAAAATTCTATATTTTTTCTATACATTTCTACATTGTTTTTTTTACAATTATATCAGAATAAATATATCCACAACGTCTAATGCTCATAATCAATACCTTAACGATATATAAAATCAAGTGCTGTTGGTTTTTGTGTTTGTGAACGAATGTGTTACAAGTTCTGATAGTTTGCATGTCTCTTTGTTTGGCTGCTGTAAATCGATTGATATTATCATCATTGATGATGGAGATGGGTTTTTCTTAGACAAACAAAAGATCTTACAACTAACAACTCCCACAAATTATCCGACATGCTTTTGAAGATTTCTTCATGACACAAACAAAAATTCTAGTTAGTTCAAATAAATTAAGATGGCGCTTAAAATATTTAGATTTCTTTAATTTTTGATACTCTATAATCATAACGCAATCTTAACATTTCATTCTCGATCCATTTACCTAAGAATTAACTAACATATTTTTGAGCTTTTATAAATTTATGTTTGATTATCCAGATTGCCAATGCCATTAATAATCAGGGGGGTATACATTGATATTGCTGATACCACACAGTTGATATTCAATTTGCCCATATTACTTACCAGTCTCTATGAGCGTAACTGCGTATATCCGCTTCAGCATGTGCCGCATCAGTCGAGATTGGATTAATGGATTAATTGTCCGAATAAATGCTCGTCGAGCACTTTATTATTCACCGTTACATCATCATCAATGGTATTATCTGCTATAGTGGAAGTGCTCTATAGTCTTTACCTCTGTAGACCTATACAGATCCGCTTATCCATAAAAGTTTGATTGTTTTTTATTGATTTTTAATTGCCATTGCGTACATGTTTCGCATAGCCACGACCAGGGCGTATTCAGGGGGGATATGAGGTTAGAACCCCCGCCCCCCCCCCACCCCCCCACAAACACAAACTTTAAAAAACAATTTTTTGCAAAAATAGTAAATACGGGGATGAGCTCCCCCCCATGGCTCGGTCCTGTATACGCAGGCCACGACAGGGTCATGCAATGAAGAAGACACGTACGCATTGGTGACCTACATTCAAAAGGCAATTAAAAATTGGAAGTTAACAAAAAAAAACTGATAAAGAGAACTACAGCAAAATTATTTCTTTGATCTATTTGCTAAAACGAAAACAACGGTATTTTTTACTTGTGGTTAGAGGTTTATTTGACAATATCAGGTTAACTGACGTATATTTTATAAATAGACAAAATGGCCTGTTTATGCATTACTCACACGGATAATAGCCGAAAAGATATCATTCATTTTCGCTCACTCTATACTTGGTAACGATCTTGAAATAGATGATTAACGTTCACTTATGACCCATAGGGACGGCATGTATTGCATAGATAGCTAATTTTAAAGTAATTGCGATCGTAATCGGCCTGAAGCATGGATTTAAGAAGAGAGCACAAGAAATGAAAACAAAAAGTCAATATATAACATTGCGCGGGATTAGTTATTAGTTAATTGTTATTACAAAGTGTAGCGGTTCTTTGTGAATTCGAAGTGTATGTTTGTTCATACGTTTTGTTGGGTCGACGTCGTTTCCCTCTTCGCGTAATTATAAAGCCCCATCGTCTAGTCTAGAGTGGATGGATGCTGTTATTGTTCGATTCGTTCCAAGTTGTTGTTTGTACGTTGTTGTTAAGGTTTCCGCAAACTGGCGGGTGCTGCCGGGTGCTTTGATGGTTTCAGGAATGTACAGCTTTACCTACACGTACCTGCTAATAAGTGTAGGTATATAACCACACAAAACATGCAGTATATTAATTTTCTAAATAGCATCCGTATTTATGAGCGTATAAGTGCATTTATAAATTATTATGTTCGTGTTTCGTTGGCGGGCTGCAGTCGACAGTACAGACTATTTGGATTTAGGTTTAGACGCATGCACAGTGAACACAGAACACAGAATAGCAGGAGATGAGGTTAGAAATTGCCGCATATAGCAGTGGCAATGGATGGAAAATAGTTTGTGTTGTAATTACAATTAGCGGCCGAAAAATTCCGATTACTTACATGATTTACTTGTTAACGACAAACAGTTGTATTAATAATTTATATGTTTGGTATTTACTGGTGGGATTGTGAATATAACGAAGAAACTTGCCTTGTTTGCTTTGCTATTTGTTATTTAATAATTACTTCTTTGATTTATTAGTTTTGTATTTACCAATATTACTTGAATACCGCAAGGAAGCTGAAGATATTTACGTACGCCGGGAAACCGAACTTCAAGTTAATCTTTGAAAAACAGCAAAATCTTTTAATTTATTGAAATTTTTGAGAATTTCCAGCTTCACTCTTTATAAAGGCGCTAGATTGAAATGTTTGAACAAAAAATGTAAATGCTTTATTACGTTAAAGTGCTGTGGAGATAATTTAATCACTAAAAATACAGAAACTAAATTAAATTCAATTTGCCACCAATTTTTACTTTGCGCGAACTTTAATGCATTAATCGTGTTAATAAAAGGGAATTTATAACTTCCGTTCGTCTTCCACTACTTACACAGCCTCCCTGCTTCTTCCTCTCTTTATAGACTTACATATACACCCGAACATATTATAACTACGAAAAGTAAAGAGTATAAAGCAAATCGGTTCTCTCAAAGTAGATGACTCTTTAGTTGTTATATTAGTTTGGGAAGCCCATTTAATGGAAAATATAAGTAACACCTAATTTTCTGTTATAGACTGATGATAACGAAAACTCCTTTCAGATAACTTGGCATAACATTATTACGAAACTTCTTATTTGTTGGTATCAAGTCAAAGGCAAAGCAACGGCGTTGAGAGACAGGGGATTAGAAAACAATTCTATTAGGTACCCACGCTATACTTTGATTTGAAAATCGTTATTACTTATTAAGAAATCAAAACTCACCAAATGAAACATTTATTGAAATTAATTGAAACAATATTTTGTTTTGGCTTTTCAATATCAAATAAATCGCTATGGATTTATTTCCAGATAATCAATTTTTTTCATGTCCAATCCGTATGTTTGGTTGACTATATCTGGTCCCTGTATATTATCTCGAATGTTTTGTAATATTTGATGAAAATAAAACTTGTTAAAATTATTATATATTAAATTATTATATTATGATAGCCATTACTCACGAAGATGATGTTTTAGCCCACGAGCCGATAGGTGAGTGGCGCAAATTCACCTGAGTGAGTAATGGCCATAATCGCGAATATAATACTATGGTTTTTCTACACCTTGCACTATTCGGTCACTTCAACGTATTTAATTG
>JARJEB010000722.1:0-12518 GCA_030264535.1 Liometoxenus newtonarum
GGGACATGATACAACTTCAGTTGCATTGAGTTTCACTCTTTACTTATTGAGCAAACATGTGGATATCCAAGTAAGATAAAGGTGAACCATGGAGTTAGTAATAAAATTTGAGGTTATGTCTTAGGTACCTATACCTTAAGTTAATTATTGCGCCATCTAGTATCCAGAACACACAACATTCCGCATTATTGCTAATTTTGTATTAATTTCTTAATTTCTAGATAAAAGTTTATGATGAAATCATTGAGATTGTGGGTACGGAGAAAGATAAACTAGTGACGATGGAAGACTTGCAAAATATGAAATACACCGAAATGGTAATAAAAGAATCGTTGAGATTGTATCCGTCCGTTGCTATGTTCGGCCGTCGTATGAACCAAGATGTTCCTTACAGTAAGTTCTAAACATTATAAATTTCCTTTGGAATTTTTCAACACTGATTCGCATTTCTAGAAAACGGTGTACTACCAAAAGGAATTGAAATCGCAATAAATCCGTATTTTATACATCATGATCCAAATATTTATCCCGAGCCGGAAAAGTTTGATCCTGAACGGTTCACATTGGAAAATAGTAATAAGCGACACCCCTACGCTTACATCCCCTTCAGTGCCGGTCCACGCAACTGCATCGGGCAAAAATTCGCCATGCTCGAATTAAAATCGACATTGTCGAAAATTCTGCGATATTACAAAGTATTGCCAACGATTCCTCCATACGATGTGCATGTCATTAGCAAAGTAACCATACAATCATCAAATGGAATTAAAATAAGGCTCGAAGAAAGGATGTAAACATTACGGAATTCGAAATTTGCAAAAATTCCAATTATTTCTTCGAAAATGATTAATTCAATTTGTATTTTATATAGAGGTATGCACAAAATACAAATAATTTAGAAAAATAAAATATTTCAAATGGGTATATCAATCGTTTGTTGATTCAGTAACATTTACCTTTTTTATTAAAAAAAAATATTCCTTCCCCATTAGTTAAGTATCATAGCCATCTGATGTTTTACAAATTGAAATATTATGTACGCAATTCTATCGATTGTTTCTACTTTTGTAATTTTTACTGTCCGACTTACCGAAGGTAGAGTAAGGAAAGGATCGTTCAAAATATCGAAGTCGGATTTTCGACGGATCTCCACGAATCTCGCTTCCCTGAATCCGAGAAACAAGTTTTCGTACTGGTTAAGGTTGGAAAGTAGTGTGGTGTGAATTTAACGCACGAGTTTTACAAAATCGTAGTAGGCGTGGTCAGAACGTTGCACGGAGCGAATTTAACGAGCCGATTTATTCCTTTTATTTTATTATTGCAGGATATTAGGAATGTTTTTTTTTTTAAATTTCTTCGAACTTATAACTTATACATACGTAAATTTATTTTACTTCTATTTCTAAACATTCCGTTTCTTCTTCTCGTATGTATTTATAGATTTCCTAATTTGCACACAAACTCATTTGACCCGTCAACTCGTTAGTCGTTATTAGTCAAATCGTTAACTGGTAAACCGTTAGATGGTTCAGTTAAATAATTTTCGAGACTATATTATGAAAGTTAGAATTGAGATACAGCGCTTCTAGCAAATATGACCCCAAGCGGAAAATATGTGAACTAAATTAAACAGTTTGCACGGACGCGTACAGTCAAAAATAAAAGCACGAGATATCAGCGACTTCTTTAATAATTTATATTAATACTGATTAGATTCTAAATACCTAAACAATAATTTTTTTTCGTAATTTTAAAAATTGGAACGTACTTTTTGCTTGGTGTGCACTTTCGCAAATGTTGACAGCGCTGAACACGCCCATCAAGTCTCTTGGTAGCTTAGAAGGACTGTATTATTCGTGCAGTCAATATTTAATTGTATGTTATAATATTTCTTAATTTGTTCTATTTAAATAAAGATATAAAATTTAAATTTGTTCGTTAATTGTGAATTGAGATCATTCGTCACGTGATTACTTCGCTATTTTAAGATTAAGATTAAGATTAATTACCAAGCAATAAACCTTCATACTTCAACAGTTATGGCATTTATTCTACATATTTAACATTTATTAGCAACAATTTATGATTATGTCTATTCCGCGCACGTTTATCTTTGATTTAGCAAAAAGTAAAAACTGTCACGGCGCATTAATAATTTTTCCATTCTGTCTTTTGTGGTTTCTTTTTCCGCACCAAACCTACATAAATTTTCGAAGTTTATAATGTGTCCCTTTGTGGTTACTTTACAAAAACAAAATATTGTTGCCAATGTTGCCTGCGTTGGGAAGATGCGAATATATTTGAGTTGGAACGCAAAGACACAAAAAGTGCTTGCTCAAACGCGCTTATTTCAGTACTATACTAAATAGTTAAATAACTTCATCACTAAATCATAATCTATTTCATAATATAAGTGTACCAACCTACCGACATAGTCACAAGAGAAATGTTTAAAGTGTTTTTGCACGTGTTTTGATTATCAAAGCATTTTCTTTATCGCCGCCTTTTTGTTGAAGTTTACAAGAAGCAAAATAAATCAATAAATCAAATAAATTTTTATCGTAGATTAAAAATTACGTAGATAATAATAAAACTCTCCTAAATTAGTTTTTCTTTTTCATCAGGTGAACTTTTGCTGCTCTGAACGTACTAAAAGTTTTTGGATTTATGTCAAGAAATCAAGAAACAAGGATTTATTTGGTGAGTACATACTTTTTTAATATTTTCATGTTTTGATTTTGTTTTTCTTTTTAATATAATTTCAACTCAAAAGTAAATTTTTGTTCGCCACTCGAAGAATATGTTGTTTTTCGTTTACCACCGCTTTAAGAAACGTTTCTTAATAAAGATAACTTGGTAGACGTATAAAATAATTTGATCAAGACTTAGAACTTGGAACTTAAATAACTTTTGATGCTCAGTTCATGGAGAAGTCTTGCGTCTTGTCTTTGAGGTCAAGTTTACATCCTGACAACTTGTTTTAAGGTTCACCTTCCACTTAAAATTAGACAGCAACTCTACTTTTGAGAACTACAACGTCGAATAACATTAAAAGTTGCCTTCTGAGCAAGATAAATGTATTTTAAGTTAATTTTAATGTGTTAAAGAAACGAACGAGAGCAAATTTAACGAAGGAATCTCGAGTGTGAGAAAATATTCTTTGAAAGGTTTCTGTAAAAACGCGGAAGACTCACGTTACGATTACGTATTTCTCGTTATTTTTACTATAACACAATCTTTTCTTTTATTGCTTTTGTTTTCTTCGTTTATAAACAGGAAAGTACCTTTTTGACCATTAAATATAGAATATGCTTCTTGAGTACAGCCATTCCAAACTTGATGTGTTGAAATTGTTTACAGTTTTTTTGTTAGTAGATGCGACAATGTTGAAATTACAGTTTCCTACTATCCGATAGTGACCATTTTGCATTTACAGTTTTCTACTATTCAATAGAAACGATTAGTGGAGCTTTTTTAAATTATGTGTTGACAATGTTTACAGTTTTCTGCTAGTAGATAGTGCGACCATGTTGAATTTACAGTTTTCTACTATTGGATAGTGACCATTTTGCATTTACAGTTTTCTACTATGGCACAGCGACTGTTAGTGGCGCTATTTTAAAATTTATTTTTTATATTCTCTATTTTCTCAGTAAAAATTCTTGCGTTTTTTACAAAGTTCTTTTCTTTTCACTCGCATATACAAAAATGTCTATAGATACACATTACAAGAAGGGTCGCCCATGTCATGGGATACGATTTGTTCACTTATACTACGGGGGAACATTTCTTTTCCGTTTTTCCTTCTTTTTCTTACTTCTTCCTTCTACTTAAGCAGCGTCCAGACCGTAGGATGAACTAGGGCGAGCAAAAATACACCGATGTTCAATCGGGACACATTTAACCATGAAGCATATTTCTTCGTTCAAATTTAGATGGTCCTCTGGCATCCATCCCTATTCCTTCCTATTCATATATTGCGCCTTATTTTGCGTGTTTCCGAATTGTGCGGTTTGTGGATAGCCATTAAAAATTCTGGTTATATTACGTGCCCCAATACGTTTTCGCATATTTTATTTCCATTGCTTTCTTATACGTTTTATGTCCTTTTCCTTTTTGTACACATAAAGTGTTTTCGTATATATATATCTTTCCGAAATTCATCGTTTTGTGCTTGGTGATGCGGTGGCGGTTAGAAACTCCGGAAGAAATGAGAGTATTCTGACACGATTCTTCCATTTAGTAAATCAACATTGCTTCGACAATATTACACAACGATTTCCACAATTTATATTTTCAATTGAGACCGACACTCCTAAACAATTTCCCAAAATGAGATTTTCAGGATTTATTAGCGAATTTTCGTTTTGATTAATTTCGAAGTAATTAAAATAAGAAAATTCTTTCTTCTTTACGCGGATACATATAATTAAAATTAAAATTTTGAATTTTGTTTAATTTTTCACATCTTCTTTACATCTTAATTTAGGTAGTAAAAGTTTAGTTTCATGAGTTAATAACTAAATGCGGGACCGGGGAAAACTTTAAAAATCGAGCCTCGAGTTATTAAAACTTTTTGTGTCGAGCCAGAGAAGAACTTTTCTTTAAGTTTAAGTATTTTAGGACTTTTGAAATGAAACTGTATTCTTCGTTTGAACATTTTTGTTAAGGTAAAATCTAGGGGATCTTGGCGAATTAATGTTAAAGTTTTCAAGTTTATATATCAATGAATGAATGAATAGAAACTCGTTAGTTGGACGAAATAAAAGTTTTCAATTGAAAATGGAAAATATATCGTGAGGAAGCGCTTTTCTTTGATTTTTCTTGCAAATTTAATGATATAATAAATTGTAGTTTTTTGTTATCAAACACTCTGTATATTCAGTAGTAACGAATGTTTGAGGAATGAAGAAATGCAAATACAAAAAGTACAAAAAATAATTTAGAGTAGTAGATATAGTCCTTCTACGAAAACAAGGGACTTTGTGGGCGTGTCTAGAGCTGCCTACGTTTACGAAAGTACACTCTACGTAGCAAATTTGGAACATATTTGAAAATTATATAAGCATGTAATTAAAATCAAATCAATTGTTGATATTAATTGTGACAAATTTTTTTATTGTTTATCCGCGTCAAATGTAATTAGTTCATAAATTGTCGGGGGTTCATAGTACAGCCATTTCGAACAAGATGTGTTGACAATGTTTACTTTACAGTTTTCAATTAGTCGATAACGACCATGTAGAATTTACAGTTTTCTACTAGGAGATACCGACCTACAGTTTTCTACTATTCTGTTCCTGCGTAGTTTTTGTAGAAGCGCTGTATCACATATAATGCTATTTATTGCTCTTTGTCTTCCTTCTTCTTTCCTGGTATAATTTGCTAGTTAGTAGTCGGCATAGTAGATATTTAAGTGCAAGCTTGAAAGTAGCGCGGATGAAATACAATAAAATGAATAGAAATATACAGGAGGGTTTTGTATGAGAAAATCGTCTTAACAATAGTGTCATTAATGGACATTCGTGCCGATCGTAATCATTCAGCATTCACGTAGGTCGTGGATCCTTGAACTATCTACACATGAAATCCATTTCTATTAGTAATTCAGTGAAGTAAACTCTTTAACAAAAACATTGTAATTCTAATTCTATTCATTCAACAAATAGAATAAATAAATGTTAAAAGTTAATGAAGTTGTTCGTCAATAGGTAATTTATTTCGAAAAATATAGGAAAAGATCGAATTAAAGCCTGCTTAGCCCTCCAATTAAGATGTTGATTTAATTAACGTAGAGCATAGGTTGCAACTAGTTTCGCACACTTAAGGCATCATCAGGCAAATACAAGATATGAGTCCATAACTAATAGTCTGTGTTGCAAATCATTTCTTTATTTGTGATATTTGTATTTGTCTGATGATGCCTTAATTGTGCGAAACTAGTTGCAACCTACGCTGTGCGTAATTGGAGGGATAAGCAGTGTTTAATTGGATGTTTTCCTACATTTTTCATTATAACAAAAAAAAAATTTGTTAGTTTGTTATCAGACAATTAGTTTCTAAATTACACTTTTAAGTGTTTTTTTTTTCAAGAAATTAATAATAATAGTTTGTACTTCAACAAAGAAATTTATTTAAAAAGTAAAACAGCAAATTATTTTACTTTTTATTTATTTAATTTCTAATTAGTTTGTCTTGGTTCAGGTTTGAGAAGGTTTTCTATTCGTTCTTCGTTCCAACTTTGATCGCTGTTGCAGATGAAAGCTTTCCAGAGCATTTTAATTAATTATTAAGTGTAGTTCGGAACACTCTTAGTTTTGGTTGCTCTATTCGCTGGGGGTACAAAACTAATGTAAAAACGAAATTTCTTGTAATACCAAACCAAAGACTGTGGAATTCTAAATAAGGTTATAATATTTACAACTCACACCTAAGAACATATTGGCGTAACAAAAGTTTACTTTGCAAAAATCCTTATTTCACTTTCCAAAAGTGCTAACTATACTCACAACGCTCATAATCGCTCAGTGAGTATTGTTTTCGGTGATGCGTGTGAGTAGAAATCGCGTAAGCACTGTAGGCGAATTCGGAACGCAGCCCAATAGAGAGATTTTATAGTTTCTGATTGTTTTTCACTTTTTCTTTTTTCGTTAGTACAAATTATTTTGGAGACCTGTTTTGAAATGAGCTGATGACGACATAATTTTCTCTCGAAAAACACTCACACCGCTAACTCTCATAACGCTCAGTGAATATTGTTAGCACGTTTCTGTTATAGATGTCGCATGTGAGTGTGAGTCACGTAAGCACTGTAAGCGAATTCGGAACACAGCCCTATAAAGTAATGTGATTTTCTTTGCGTTTTATTACAGTTGGTTAGTGTAGATTGTGCCTTATGCATATCCGCCATCGCTCATATCAACCTGGTCGGGATTATTAAATCACGTTAATGAATTATTACCAAACAGATGACAGCGTGTCACATACTTTGCATTGCAGCTTGCGATTCTCATTAAACGATGTTCGCTAATATGTTACATTGTCTCCGCAACAAAGCTGAAGGTTGTCATCACTGTTCACAGTTATTTGCGGTTACACTACTACAAATGCATTACTTATTACTATATAACTATTATTCAGAAATCTACATCAGTGCAACTTACGCCGTTCTTGTATAAATTTCGCTTGGATACTCGTAGATCAAACCAGCTGCTACATATTAGTAAAATGTTAAGATGGCACCGCATTTATGTAGATTTCTGTAAGTTTTCACCATCAATTTACTTCTATACATATACAAGCGCCATCTTAACTTTTCAGTGTGCAATAGCAGTAGCATTACAACGGTCATTGTGAGCTCCATGAAACAATAGACTGCATTCGGCAGGTAACGAGAATATCTTTACTTGGAGGTCACAAAACATATAACTATGGCTAAATATTGATTTTTAGCAATTATCTGTATAATCGGAAAGAGTCAGAGACAACGATTTCTTAGAACTCGTCGATAGTAAATCTACGAACGAAATCGTAGTGGTTGCGGTCGGAAAATACGGTGCACCAGTGTTTACCTGGGATGCGACATTTCATATCTTTGAAACATAAACAATTGACATTGGTATGCGGTCGGAAAATACGATGCACCCGTTTGTACCTGGGATGCGACACTTCATATGTTTGAAACACAAACAAATGACATTGGTATTGATTATAAATTGACTAATGAAAATAATTTAGTTGCCGAATTTACCTGGAGAGAAAAACGTATAACTGGCTCACTATTGATTTTAACATAAAACTATCTGTATAATTTCAGATAGACTCAACGACTATGATTTCTTAGAACTCATCGATAGTAAATATAATACTTATTTATATCGGAAAATGGAAATTAATCATATTATATATAATATATAATATATAATATATAATATTAAAAATATCAAAATGAATTTCCACTTTCCGATCAAAATTACTTTTACGAGCGAAATCGTAGGGGTTGCGGTCGGAAAATACGGTGCACCAGTTTTTACCTGGGATGCGACATTTCATATCTTTGAAACATAAACAATTGACATTGGTATTGATTATAAATTGAGTAATGAAAATAACTATTGATTTTACCATAAAACTATCTGTATAATCTCAGAAAAAGTCAAAAATTACGATTTCTTAGAACTCGTCCATAGTAAATGTAATATTTATATCGGAAAGTGGAAATTGTTCAGAAATGTAGAGATATCAAAATGAATTATCAATCTCATTTCCACTTTCCGATCAAAATTGCTTTTACGAACGAAATCGTAGTAGTTGCGGTCGGAAAATACGGTGCACCTCTTTTTACCTGGGATGCTACATTACATATCTTTGAAACACAAACAATTGACATATAGGTATTGATTATAAATTGAGTAATGAAAATAATTTAGTTGCCGAATTTACTTGGAGGTCAAAATGTATAACTGGCTAAATATTGATTTTACCATAAAACTATCTGTATAATCTCAGAAAGAGTAAAAAAATACGATTTCTTAGAACTCGTCGATATTAAATGTAATTTTTATCAGAAAGTAGAAATTGTATAGAAATTTAGTGACATAATAAATCTCAATACCACTTTCCGATCAAAATTACTAGTACGAGCGAAATTGTAGTGGATGCGGTCGGAAAATACGCTGCACCAGTTTTTACTTGGGATGCAACACTTCATATTTTTAATTAGAATAAACAATATAAAAAATCCTGATCGAACACATTTGAAGTAAAAACAGAAAATGTTTTTTGCTTGTTTTGTGATATTTTGTCCAACTCTATATGTATACGCATACAGACATGCTTGTTGTTTTAATATTTAAAAGGAAACAACTTTATTCCCAAGGCATAAAACTTAAACAACCTAATGAATCAATGAAACTTTCATGCTTACTTCACGTTCCTCGTTCAAGTAACTATGTTATCATTCTTTAATGCTACACCATCGCAACTAAAGCTTTATGCTCTTCTCCTTCGCTTATACCTATGTTTAAGTTAGCTAGTTGTTTGATGGTTTCCTTCTTTACTTCATGCAAAATTCAAGGAATTCAACAACCATCCCTTCCAACTGATATGCGTATTCACCACATGTACATTTACCTTTGAACATTTTCTCTACTCGTTTTCTAATTTTCTTTGTTTTGCTTGTATTATTGGAAAACATTAAAATATTGTTTGTCCTGGAACACCAAGTATAACTAGCCTGCATTTCTTTCAAGTCGAAAAGCGTTAAAATTATTATTTTATGCTCTCGAGGGCAAAAGTAAACGATGAAGCAAGTCCCAGAACTAGCTACGCAATTCTTCTTCTCCCAAGGACGTTGGATGAGGATGATCATACACATTGTTGCTCTCTAAGTTGGCTAATACTTTCCTACCATTCTTCAGGTTCGGGTAGCAGCGAAAGATATTAGTTTTATAAGATAAAGTGCTACGAAACTGCTAACGTCGTTTTATTCTCGGTTCTCGAGCCGTCCTCGCAGAAGGACCTCATTTTCTTTCAACTTGTCTACCACAAACTATTTCCATCTTTTCTCATCTATATACTCATATCTTTCCCATCTTAAGTTTGTGGTAGGACTAGTAGGCATTCTTCCAGGCATTTTCAAATTGCTTCTTAACATTTTGAAGATGATACCTCAAGTCTCAAGGTAAAAGGAAAAGCCGGAAAGTTGTGTATTGGTGTGAGGAGCAATTTAATAATTTGTTCCCATCGTAAAATTTTGTCGCTAGATGTCCTCTTATGTTCTTTAATGCTCCTATCCTTTTTCTTCGCAATTACCGTAGCGTCTCCTTTCTCCCTCTACATTCCCAAGAGGTTCTTGTTCACATAAAACATGTCTAGGGACTAGGGTTATGTTATAAAAGGTAATGTGGGTGAGAAAATGAGAACTAGTGAGGCCGAGGAATGGAGGACAATAGTGTGGAAAGTTACGACGTACCGTACAGCAAAGCAAGTAGTTACGAATAATAAAAGCACGAGTCTTCATTCTTTATGAAAATGCCAAAAAGTAAGAAAAGGGAGAAAACCTAAGTTAAAAGAAAATTGAAGGGCGATTTTCCTTAACGCGTGAACGATGAATACTGGACTGAACCTAAATCGAAGAGCAAAATGTAAAAAGATGTTTTGAAGAATATGACGAATTTTGAAGTTTGGTTGTGTATTTTATTTTCCGGCCACATACCGAAAGTATGTAGGTATAGGAAAATTAGGTGATCATTAAAAAATTTAAGGTCTTATTTTTTACTGATTCTTGTAGATCTGTTGACCTTAGGTCAAAAATCGGCTTTAAAATCAAAATTATATTTTTTTACTGATTCGTGGAGATCTGTTGACTTTAGGTCAAAAATCGAATTTTTGGTTTGATGTTTTTCTTTCTGAATAAAACGATAAAATCTTATTCGATGTTTGAAAAGCTGACGACGATGTACGAAGGACTCAAGGAGAAGTGTAAAACCTGGACTTGACTCAAACGACGGTCCTTTCGTGAAGGCAATATGACAAAATTATGTCCGTAGTTATGAACCTATGTAGAATGATTGTGTAGGAAAAGAAATAATAAAGGGAAAAGAAAAATTCTAGGGTTTTTGGGGATCGAAAGTCATAAACATTCTGCTTTTGCCATGTTGTGTGCTTGTTAGTACCAGTATAACCCAGTCTCGCATATATAAAAGTTTCTGTTTGCTATAAAGAAGTCTCGAAGGAAATCCGGAAAATGTAGTAGATATAATAAGTAATGCCTAAGGAAAAGTTATACTTTTGATCCTGATGGATCATTTTCAGGAGTATATCATAAGGTTAACAAGAAAAGAAACACGAAAATTGGTTGAAGGAGGAAAACTTCAAAGTTAAAGTTTCAAAAATTAGAATCGAGTTAATGATGATGACAAAAACTTTGTTGCTTCAAGTAATTTTGGTTTTTTGATGAAAATGATTGACTTTTGTGTTCCTTTTGCATTAAGGATTGGTTATTTTAATTAAACAAGAAGTTTTAAAGCCGAGTATAGAAGCAATTAAACTTTTATGAAGTATTTTAGTGAAGCGTTTGATAGAACAGAAGAACAAGTCGTGAACGTGAACGAAGTCGAAACGATACGATACCATAAGTTAGGTTACATAATTACAACTCGTTATCGAGTCAATTAATTTCTTAATTTGCCAATAATTACCAATTTAAATTTCCGCAAAGTGTACTATAAACTTTTGCCCATTAATTTATAAATTATGAATTACAACTTCAATTTTCAATTATCTTCTTAAATATGCTCAATTATTCGCCGAGATTGAATAATAAATAAATTAATAACCAAGCAATAATAAATTTAAAAAAAATGAATTTTAAATAAAAGTGATTAATGCACTCCTATTATATTGACCAATCACAATACTCGATTTTCAGGTTGACTTCCAATCAACTGACGATTATACTGATGAAAATGCTAGTAGATATAGATATAAATGACATCCAATCAACTGACGATTATATTGATGAAAATGCTAGTTGCCGCTAGGTGGCGGGTGCGATAGGAACTGATAAAAAGTAGTCGTGCATTAATCTCCCTAAATTACACTCGAGGTTTATTTTTATCAGGATAAACTGATTGTCAATCATTCGTGTATCGTTTCCATTAGGCAAACATTTTTGAAGAATTTGAGAAGCAACTGCAGTTGCTTCTCAAATTTTTTGCATGGCAATTACCTCCGATATGATACGTGTTGGGCTAGTGATGTGGTAAAGCCCAATTTTACTGCTTTCAAATTTAGCGAGAAATTTTATTTTGGAAAAGGTTACGACCGGTTTCGATGAAATTTCGATTGGACAGTTTTTCTACCGGTTTTCAGGAGAGAGATCGAGATGAGGCAGCCTTGAGGTCCGCCGTTCCGTACCCTCAACATAATTATAATAGTATGTTAAGAAATAAGTGCTTTAAGACGGCATATTATAAAACCGAGTCCAAGTTTGGACGAGTTTTATAATGCGTCTTAAAGCATGAATTTCTTATACTATTTTATCTATTTTGCACTAATTTTAACTGTAAATAAAATAAAAATGGACAAAGCAAATAAAAAATACATTTCAAAAGTACATGGTAGGCAACCCAAATTGCGTTGCACAAAATGGTCGACGATTGAACGTGACAGTAGCAGTGTTTAAAAATATAACGATTAACGAGAAATCAGTGAATTTAGTAACATTTATAATGGAGAATGATTTAAGTTGCACTCCCCCCGATATTCGTGAAGCGGCAGCAAACAGTACAAATAAAATACTACCAGAAAAAATTAAGAAAGGCATATTTAAAAGAATATGAAAGTTTTTCAAACGACAACCGACGATTACAGTTTCCTAGTAGAATTCGATGCGCAATACGCATGCGTCAATTTTACTTTATGCAACTAGTTGTCTTCAGGGAACATTGGAGAACCGCACCATGGAATGTTTTAACTTCATACCGTAATTAACTAAATTCGGTATTTTAATGGGT
>JARJEB010000723.1:0-14653 GCA_030264535.1 Liometoxenus newtonarum
ATATAAGTATATAAAGCCGCATAATAACATTACGGGCACGTCTAGCGACCGTCTAGGTCTAGCCCCCGAGAAGAAAAAAGAAACGAAGGGTGATGAGGAAAAGAGGAAAATAAGGAAGAGGGAAAAGTGATCTTAAAAGCAAGCAATCCAAAAAAAAAGGGAAAAAATGCCAAAAAAATCTAGCAGATCTATTCCAGAAATACAAAAATACTCTTCCCTTTTCTATCAATATAGAGATAGACAATTACTGGAAGTATATACGAAAAGGAGAGTGGAGGAGAGTAAAGAGTAAAATTGTAAGAAAATGAAAAAGAATCGAATAAGTGAAGATGTAAAGATATTTCAATGCATCATATGAAGTAAGGGTAGTTTCCCAAATAAACCAACAAAAAAAAACCAAAAAAACAATGGAAAGAACTATAGGAAAAGTACTAAAAATAAAAACCACATGCGTATCGACGTGGCACGAGGCACAAGACATAAAAGTCACACCAAAAACGACGTAACTACTCTTTTTGAGACTAGGTACCTATTTTATAGAGATATAGAGGGTGCAAAACCTTATCTACTTGCAACCACATATAGGTATATATTTACCCTCAGTCTCTCTTCTCGGCAATATGTGCGCGTCTATAAGTATATAATGTGCATGTGCATACGCGGTGAAAAAAAAAATAGAAAAAAACTGGAAAGAAGTGGACACGAATGGTAAAAAGTGCCCATTAATCTTCCCCATATACGTATCTACCCTTCTTATTTTGATACGGTGAGGATTTTACTTTACTAGATGGTGGTCCTGGTCCTGGTCACTTGTTAGTTGCAGCGCAGCCCCCCATGCCCCATATAGACCAATCCAATGAAGATAATGGTAGACGATACGATAATTTTTCAATAATACTGAGAATATTTCCATCGAAAGCGAAACTATAATGATTCATTGACAAATGTGAGTGTAATTGCACAATTCAAATAGTTAGATAAAGGTTATGATGGCAGATGGCGTTTAAAATATGCAGATTTCTCTAATTCTTTAGTCATTAGTCATTGTCATATAGATGGCGGCATGATTTTGCAATAAAAAAACAGAAATCTACAAATTTTAACCGTTACGATCATTTTTGATAGATGGCGCTCAAAAAATGCAGATTTCTGTAATTCTTTAATTAGTTTCCACCCGTTGGCAATATAATTAATGATATAAAATATAAAGAATTCTACATTAATGATCAAAAATACAGAAATCTACATATTTTAACCGTTTAGATCATTTTTGATAGATGGCGCTCAAAAAATGCAGATTTCTGTAATTCTATAATTAGTTTCTAGCCGTTGGCAAAATAATTAATGATATAAAATATACATTAATGATTAAAAAAACAGAAATCTACAAATTTTAACCGTTTTGAACATTTTTGGTAGATGTCGCTCAAACAATGCATATTTCTGTTATTCTGTAATTAGTTTCTAGCCATTGGCAAAATAATTAATCATTTAAAATATACATTAATGATCAAAAAAACAGAAATCTACAAATTTTAACCGTTTCGATCATTTTTGGTAGATGGCGCTCACAAAATGCAGATTTCTGTAGTTCTTTAATTAGTTTCTAGCCGTTGGCAAAATAATTAATGATATAAAATATACATTAATGATTAAAAAAACAGAAATCTACAAATTTTAACCGTTTTATATATATTGATCAAAAGTACAGAAATCTACATATTTAAACCGTTTCGATCATTTTTAATAGACGGCGCTCAAAAAATGCAGATTTCTGTAATTCTTTAATTAGTTTCCAGCCGTTGGCAAAATAATTAATGATATAAAATATACATTAGTGATCAAAAATACAGAAATCTACATATTTTACCCGGTTCGATCATTTTTGGTAGATGGCGCTCAAAAATGCAGATTTCTGTACTTCTTTAATCAGTTTCTAGCCGTTGGCAATATAATTAATGATATAAAATATACAGAAACCTACATTAATGATCAAAAATACAGAAATCTACATTTTTTAACCGTTTCGATCATTTCTTGTAGATGGCACTCACAAAGTGCAGATTTCTGTAATTCTTTAATTTTATATTTTCTAGCCGTTGGCAATATAACCGTTTCGATCATTTTTGGTAGATGGCGCTCAAAAATGCAGATTTCTGTAATTCTTTGAGTAGTTTCTAGCCGTTGGCAATATAATTAATGATAAAAACTACAGAAATCTACATAATTTACATTCGTGACAAAAAAACAATTTTTTTTTTCGTCAAATCATCGAAAAAGTCATCATACATTGTCAACTATAACTCAAGGCCTTCAAAAATATGTAGGTAATAAAAGTTATGTAAAAAGATGGAAGATGGCACTAAAAATATGTAGATTTCTATAATTATATAATCCTGTTCCCCATAGATGGCGGTTTGTCAATGAATAAATAATTTCGTTGAATATCTTCATGATTCTTCATTAATATTGACAACAAAAAAAATGTACATTACGTAACGCAACTAGATATATTGGGTTTTAATACCAACAACCCTTGTACACAAAAAGGGGTTATTTATATTTACAAAGAGTATATTTAACCAACAATAATAATCGTCTGGTCTCAGGCAAATCATAAAAGGATCGATCATGATATGCTCTTGTCGAAAAAGTGAAAACAACCAAATGCAACCCTATTGAGCACAAAAACCCTTTTCCCTTATCCGTTAACCTTTAAAAACTTGTACTTACGTCAGTCGCAGTCGGTCGCAGGTAGAAAATTCTTCTTACTCATTCTCTCATTGCAACACAGTATTATTCATTTCCGTATTTCACAGTTGCATTCACAGCATCCCCCGTGGGCTGACTCCGGTAAAGTACCGCAAAACGTTACCCAGTTAACCCATTACACACCCCTTTAAACCCTTCAACATCCCTTTTACTGCATACGGGTTTTTTTTTTGGCAACAATATAAGGTGTTATTGTTTCTTTTGTATTTAGGGGTTGCATATCTACCTGCAGGGTTAAATTGCGCGATGAAAAGAAAGGCTTAAATTTTTTACCTTGCTTAACGCGAACCTGTTTTTTAGGGATGGGATTTCGGAGTTTATTGATCGATTACAGATATTTTATAAAACAACCCCAATTATCCCTTATTCGAATAATTTTTAATGGTAAAGAAGGTGAAGAGGATTTGTCAATGCGATTTAAACGTAAAAACCGTAAAAAACTGATTTCAACCCTTCCACCCTTTTGCCGGTCAGTATTAACGTTTTAACCCTAAAACTATTTTTTACTATTTATTGCCTTTAAATAGTCATTGTAGCCATTGACAAGGGGTTGTACAAAACGTTATTGATCGATTAGTACCCTTTTTTTTATAAATAACCAACAGGACAACCCCAATTAACTCGTAATAATCGAATAATTTCTTCGACAAGGGGGTGAGTCCGGTGAGTAATGAAAATGTTAACAAATTCACCTTATAAACGGTTTTTTTGTTGTTGTCAATTTTATTGACTTTTCTTATGCAAGTCCGCTCTCCATAAGGGTTAACATTAACAAAGCAATTGGGGATGGTTCAACCCTTAAAACAGGTGTACAATCGAAAAAATAAACGTATTTTACAAACTTATTTAAATTTAAAAAAATTACACCCTTTCACTTTCACTTCCTTGCTTAATCGATTATTTCAACCCTTAACAAATTGTTAGGTTATTTAACAAGAAGATTATATTGATGTGGTAAAATGTTTTCAAGTTAATTGCTTTGAAATGTTGTGCCACGCGCCGGTTGCCCTTCAATAAAAAAATTTTAAATGTTAAAAAAAATTCTTGTGCAGGTATAAAAAACCGAAACTCTCGCTTTGAATAAGTACAAGGGTTGAAGACATCCGAGGGTTGCGGTTGCACATTATATTATTTGTATATTAAGTTATATTGGGGTGATGCCGAGGATGGTGGTTAACCGCTTATTAGTAGTTTTATAGCGCGGTTCGAAGAACGCGGCACGCGACCAGGTAAAAAATAGGAAGAAAATTTCAGGAACAAAAAACAATTTCGAATAAAAAGGGTAAAGCTGGTGAAGCACGCTTTAAACACCATAAGCGTAAGGGAAGTAGTAAGTGTAGGTCTAGCCTTTCATATGTTTATATGTTTATGTTTAACCCTTCTAAAAATGAACATGCCGGAAGTTTTTACTTTGCAACCACAACCACTGAGAATAAACACTTTTTGTTTATTATTTTGAATTATATTGAGGAAAGGTTGAAGTGAAGGGTTGTTTTTTTTTAAGTATGACAGTATGTTTGTTCATTATTAAATTGTGATTTGAAACGATTTTTAAAGTTCTGGTTATATAAAGAAAAGTATAATAATAATTTTTTATTTGCATTTCGATTTTGTAGTTACAACGACAGTCAACTCGGCGAAAATGAACATTTAAAGTGATAGAAAACAGAAGGTTTGTTGCTATAATCCTTTAAATGTTCATTTTCGCCGAGTTGACTGTCGGACCTAAGTTACATGTCATCGAGTTGACCGTCTCCGACTTGGCATCGCCGAGTTGACCGTCGCTGAGTTTAATGTCATCGAGTTGACCGTCTCCGACTTGGCATCGCCGAGTTGACTGTCGGTGAGTTTAGCGTCGCCGGTTTGGCCGTATGTTGGAACAAAGCTCTTGTATCTTTGTAATACACAATTTTTTGAAGTTTTATCTTCTAATAAAGTTAATAATAAACTTTTCCTCCTTGAATAAAAAAGTAGACTTCAGTGGAAAAAAAGGGAAAACATGTCAAACTTTTAAACGATTTTAAAATTTACATTAAAAAAAATATAAGTAGTACCTACCTAAATTTTTATTTGTATTTCGATTTTGTAGTTACAAGTTACAACGACAGTCAACTCGCCGAAAATGCACATTTAAAGTGAAACAACAATTGCTATAATCCTTTAAATGAACATTTTCGCCGAGTTGACCGTCGCCGAGTATACTGTAATCGAGTTGACCGTCTCCAACTTGGTACCGCCGATTTGACCATTGCTGAGTTTAATAACTTAACCGAGTTGACCATCTACGACTTGGTATCATCGCGTTAACCGTCACTGACTTGATTTCGCCGAGTTGACTGTCGCCGCCTTGACTTCGTCGAGTTGACTACCGTCCATGAGTTTACCTTCGTCCAGTTGACCGTCTCCGAGTTGACTGTCGTCGAGTTGAATGTCACCGCAATCGTATGTTGGAACAAAGCTTTTTGACACAATTTTTTGAAGTTTTATCTTCTAATAAAGTTAATAATGAACTTTTCCTCGTCCTCCTTGAACAAAAAAAGTATAGGCTTCAGTGCGGGAAAAAAAGGAAAAGGGAAGAACTGTTAAAAGATGATAAGATATTAATACGAGGAGTAGGTACTAATATTAAATTCTAATAGGAAAGGATGCCCCGTTGGGGGGTGTGGGGGAGGGGGGTGCGTTGTAAACGTTCCCGACAGGATAAAGTACTTGTACAAGTATATTGCTCGTCTATAGATGCGAATTATTAATAAGCTTTCAACGACGACTTTCGAATGCTGCTTTTCACTTCATTCTCCTCACTCCCGCTTTTTTTTTATTATTAGGTATATCCTGTTTTTCAGAATACAGGATAATTCGAAAAATGACTAGCCAAAAAAAAGAAATCAATTTCTATATCAATATATTTGAAATTAAATTTCAAAAAATTCTGTTTTTGTCTAACATTTTTTTTAAAGTACAAATTGTGGTACGAAGAAATAATTAGGTATTGAAACACCCATTATACATTAAAAGTAAGAACAAAATAACAAGGTAACAAGCAGGACGAAGGACTTGAACGAGGATGAAAAGGATATAAAAGGCTGGAGAAGAAAAAACTTTGTTCCATGTTCATATACTTTTTTTTTTAACTTTTTTTCCTTTCAGTGATTCCGCGTACAAAAAAGAAAGAAAATCAGCAAACAACGATCTTGCTTTTTGTTTATTGTTTAATTCTTTGTTATTTATCCTTAAATATTATATAACAATGAAAATTAAATCTTTTTTCGTCCTTTATTTTTCTTTTCTTTTCAATACAGATTTTAAGTGTTTTTTTAAGTTGAGTTTTGCTTCTTTTATTTGATTGAATTCAACAAAAAGGAAGTAAGTAAAAAAAAAGTATTTGCAGAAAAATGTCTGCGGTCGAGAAAAACAACAAAAAAAAAGAAAATGAAAAGTGGAAAAATCGATATATTTTCATATATTTTATAAATTAAAGAGGCTTTTAAAAAGTTCTCACTTTTATTTTTTATATTCCTATTTTTATCTTTTTTCCTCTTCCTCTTGGTCATCTTCATCTTTTCCTTCAAATCCTGCTTTTATTTACCTCGACTTTTTGTTATTTGTGCAGCTAATTAAAACTCCTGTTAATTTTTGATAATATTTTCTTTCTCGCTTTCTTGTTAATAAAATGGAAAGCTTTTTGTGCTTTAGTTTAATTTGATTTTGAGTCAAAAGAGAGAAGAAGAAGCGTAAACGGGAGCAAAAGGACGACGACAAGTAACAGGATGTGGAAGAAATGCCGCTTTACTTTTTCATTTGTATTTCTATTGTATCTATTTAGGACTAACTCATACTGTCAGCAATAAAAAATACATTTATATGTTGACAAAAGTTGCGTTAAGATGGCGCTTTAATAATGTAGATTTCTATATATTTGCCGAAAGCAAATGAAAGAAATCTACATTATCAAAGACCGCAGAAAGTCTGTCTATGGACGGACGCACCAAAACTCTTCCATTTTCCATTCCAAGTTGAAGTCGATTCCCAATTTCCCAAACGCCCCAAATTTCCTATAGTTATCGCCATTCTTTTGTTTTTTTGCTTTCCTCTTCCACTCTTGCCTAGTCGCAACGCCAACGAATAAAGAAGATGAGAAAGAGTGAAGCCATGAGTGAATGGTTTGTAGGTATTTCCCTATTTCCTATACTTAGATTCACCCCATCTTGATGCCTGGTTTTTGCTTTTGGTGCATGTACAAGCACATGGCCAGTACGATTCGTAAAGGGTCATTTTTCCCTTAGGACCAGGACACCATCCAAAGGGGAAATATACAGCGACACAACTTGCTCCTCTCTCCTCTCAAACTCTCAATCAGATTGTAAGAGACCAGAGACGAAAGACCAGACGTAGACATTGGGGTTGCCGGATCGCGTAAATTTATCAAATATGGCTGCCAAAGCGAGACTACACAGGCAAAAAACAAAAACAAAAACGAAAAATGTTTTTCTACACCTATTTAGTTATATGGTTATTTAGTTATATAATTATATTTAGTTATATTTAGTTATACTGTCATTATTAGCATTTTTCAGTGATTAATGGTACCTATAACTCACTATTGTGAGTTATGGATTTTTATAACTCACTACCGTGATTTATGGATTTTCAGAAATCACTGCAATTAAATAATATTGATCGCGTGTATTAAAGTTCAACAAGATTTAAGGAATTTGAAGTGACCGATCCAACTTATCTATATGATCTAAGATCTCGAAGGAACCCGAGGGAACCCGAGCAATTCTGTCAATTTCATATAACATTATTGATCGCGTATTTTCGAAAATCATTCAAAGTTCAACAAGATTTAACAAATTGGAAGTGACCGATCCAACTTATCTATATGATCTAAAATCTCGAAATAATTCCGACCATATCGTCCGCCATATTGTTTCACTTGTCAGTTAGTGCACGTTCGTTGCTTCATCGAGAAATCACAATTTGTATTTTGTGTTAAAAATAGTGCAAGGTGTAGAAAAAGCATAGTATTATATTCGCCATTGCTCACTCAGATGCGTTGCGCCACTCGCCTGCGGCTCGTGGGCTCAAACCTCATCTTTGTGAGCAATGGCTGTTATAATCGCTCATATAATAATATACTATTATACATTTCTCCCGCGTTTAATTATAATAAATGTTGGAGTTGTAAAGCGCAGTTCAACCCTTTTCCCTATTTTGTCTTCGTCCAAGCAATGACGTCGCACCCCCATGCGTCTAATTAGTAAACCAACAAATCAGAGAACACGAAAATTATACTTTTACTTGTCCTACGACCTGATTGGTCAAAATAACCCATTACATTCAGCAGTTACCCCTTTTTACTTACTGTTCCTTGTAGTACTTGTTGCCTATATTTCGCATCCAATTACTTTTTTTTAGTACTTTGTATTATTTTCTCCCTTTTGACTCTTACAGAGTTAACCCTTTCGTTTATTAACTTATAAAGACCTGTTTTCGCTTTCCCTTTCGATTTTCATATAGCTCAGAGCTCAATAGCTATCGGTTTCTCTTTTTAACTTCTTCCTTGCCTCCGGATCGTAAAACGAAAGTAAAAGGGTTCGAACCCTTTTTATACCTGAGCTATTTTATTGGACGATGCAACCCTTCCATCTAGCACTTTGTGTTGAACATGCATTGATGACATAACAACTATCGTCGGTCATATAATATAAAATGAGAATGAAAAAGTCAGGGGCGTAGCGATGAGGGACACAAGGGGCTTTTCAATTAAAATAATTTTTGTAATTTAATATCATTTTTGTAGGTATAAGATTAAAATTTAAATGTTAGTTTTTGTATAGTTAATATAAAATTTTCAGCACCCCCTTGTACAAATTCATGGCTACGCACGTTTCTCACAGGTAAAGGAATTTGAGCATTTTGTTGGTCAGAAGATGACACACAAAAAGGTTTTTCGGGTTGAATTGATGTTAAGCATTATATAGGCAACCCTTTTCAAATACCTATATCTCTGATGATTATTGTGACGGGTTGACCATTATTACGTCTGCACTCTCCATCCAAATGTGGATGTGGATGTGGACACGGGCGGACAAGTTCATGGGAAAATATTGAAATTGAAAATATCGAAAAATGACAAGTGCATTATTTACCTGATGTAAACTATTTTTGTGTGGAGTGTGGGAACTTATATTTTTGTGTAAAGTAAAAGTTTCAAATTAAGGGTTAAAAACGTAAAAGTTTAAGAAAAAAAAAATCATTCATCCTATAGTTTTTCACAGAATAATCAAAAAATTTATTTGAAATATAAAAATTTACAATACAAAAAAAAACTGAAGAAATAAATTGAATAAGTTCCAAGAATTTTGATTTTATTTACTAAGTTTAAAAACCATGAGGATACCATGTCCAGGACCAGGAAGCAAATACAATAATTTCGTTGCATTACATTTTTTTTTTTTGCGAATGAATTGGATTTCACTTTAGATTTTTAGGTTTTCTATTTCTACATTTTAGCGTTGACTGTAAGCAACAACATCTCGCTTGAGCACGTGTAACATTAAACCACAGATCATATAACACATGCCGCAAAAAATTACAGAAAATAGTAAAATACAGAAAAAGAAAAGAAAATACTAAAAAGTAAAAAATATAAATTTGGACACTTGGAATGACAATTACTTCTAAATGCAAAATCTACAGAACGGCGAAATGTATTTTTTTTTACAAAAAAAAAATCTGTACGGATTCGCACCACACAACTTTCCGGCCATATACATTACGATTTCGTAGAACTCGTCGATCGTAAACGTAATTCTGATCGTAAAGTGGAAATTGTTTAATTTCGATGTCATTTAACGTCAATTTCAATCAGACCAAAAAGCCGATTTTTGACCTGGGGTCAACGAATCTCCACGAATCAGAGAAAAATAAGACTTTAATTTTTTTCATGATCACCTTACTTTCTTATACCTACCATACCTTCGGTATGTGGCTAGAAAGTAAAATTCCTGTTTTTTCTTTTAAGGGAACTATTTTTTAATGTAGGTATACTTTTTTTTCAATCAAGAAATGCATTTGGAGGCCTTATTTTCACAGTGACAAGTTTTATTATTCATATAGATACTATCTATTAATTATTTTTTTTAAAGTCACAATTTCTTCCAGCTGGGGATCGAACCCAAACCTCTAGCATTTCTATTGGAGTGTTCTACCAATTAGACCGGTAGTAGCTCCCAGCAGAACTCTGCACAAGAAATGCTAGAGATCTGGGTTCGATCCCCAATATGAATTTTTTTCCAAAATTGATAATTTACAATCTCTCAGTGACAATGTTTAATATTCACAGATAGTTTTAATTAATATTTTTAAAGTCACAAATTTACGAACCCAGACCTCTAGCAAATCTATTGGAGTGTTTTACCAATTAGACCGGTAGTAGCTCGCCCGTAGTCTAATTAGTAGAACACTGCACGAGAAATGCTAGAGGTCTGGATTCGATTCTCAGTATGAATGAAAAATCGTACAAAATGCATTTCTTAAAATTTTTTTTTTTCCAAACCGTATATAATTTACAAGTCAATTTTCGATTAGAAGATTAAGTATAATATTTTTGCGTGTGTCACAAATTATGACGCATAATTTTCATCACACTTGTGATGAATGATGGACAATCGTAAAGAATTGATGATGCAACATGTAACATGAACTTTTAAACCTTCTTATTTGTTATTTTCGTGGAATACTCATTTCTTTGAGCAAAAAAAGTAAAAAGTAAATGCTCTACTTTTGCATTCAATTCTTTTGTAGGCACTAGTGTACTTATATCGTTATATCGTCTTCGAATTGCATTTATATGTAAGTAAGTATTTCGTATTTCGTAAAGTAAAAATCACACAAATAAAAGAAATACTTATAGATATAAAGAAAACGAAAAGTAAAGCACTATAGGTAACTAAACAATATATGCAAAGAGCAAAGAAAATATGTATGTAGAAAGAAAAGAAAAAGATCGTTTTCCGCTTTACTTAACCTTAACCTTAACCTTAACACACTACGAGTAGGTATATGCTCTCATAAAAGATGCCAAATCTAAATATCTATCTAGCTAGCTAGCTAAAGAAAAGCTAAAATTACAGACAGAGCAAAACCAAGAAGACAGGAATGGGAAAGTGCGGAATGTGCGCAATTCTTTAACTTTTAAATGCATATATATAGGGCCGACCACTCTTTTACTTTACAATATGTAAACCCATAATATCTACATCTACCTTACACCCTTATATTTACTTACGCAAGAATATGTAAAGGACGTTGAGGTATTAAAGTACCTACGAAAAGGAATGGGAATCGCACGAATCATGTGAAACACGTTGAACACTCACGCACGCAAAATGAGAACGAAGAACGAATTCACAAATTTTTCATCTTTCATGTTTGGATCTGGATGGATTTCAGGTAATTTTATTGATGCATAACCGGCACAAATGCATCTAATACAAAGCAAGCATAACCGACCATTAGTTAGGTTAGGTTAGGTTAAGTTAAGGTTGTGTTGACCAGATGCAGGTAGTAGGCGAAATCACATACTCACTAGTTCCACGTTTTCAGTAGTATTAGGTAATTTATTTTCAGTGCCGTACTTGACCAAAAAAAAAAAAAAACAGTACAAAAACAATTCAGATTAAAATTTATTACTTAACTAGGTATATACTAACAGAAATTTTGATAGTAAGGTTATAATACCATATGAACAAAAATTATTTAGAATTTTAGATAATGGGTGACTTTGGAATTCTGAACGTACGTTACTTGTTTGATTCATTGTCAGTATAGTCAATGCGTTTCGGAGCATTTCGAATCACGATGCATCAAACGCGCAACGTAGGTACTTCAAAATTCCAAAGCCACCCTTTCTCCTTTTATCTAAATAATTTTTGTTCATATGGTATAATCAAAGAAATTTGTACTTCCGGTAATTAATTACAATTGTTATTGGAGATTTGTGAAGAGCTTTGTGAACAAATTTGAGACCGTCTAAAATAGGTTTTAACTATTTATTATGAAAAAATTATAGAAATCTACATATTTATAGCGCCATCTTAACTTATTCCTTGGAATTATCAGCTGTCAACCGTGCTTTATTAAGATTAGGGAAAAATAACAGAAATTTACATATTCTTATCTTATTGTCATCTCATTATCAGCTGTCAATAATGCTCTATTATGAAAAAATTATAGAAATCTACATATTTTTAGCGGCATCTTAACTTATTTCTACGAATTATCAGCTGTCAACCGTGTTTTATTAGGAAGAATATAGAAATCTACATATTTTTAGCGCCATCTTTACTTATTATTACGCACTATAAGCTGTCAACAATGCTCTATGAGGAAAAAATTATAGAAATCTACATATTTTTAGCGCCATCTTAACTTATTCCGACGAATTATCAGCTGTCAACAGTGCTGTATTAGGAAAAAATTACAGAAATCTACATATTTTTGGTGCCATCTCAACTTATTATTACTTATTATCAGCTGTCAATAATGCTCTATAGGAAAAAATTACAGAAATCTACATATTTTTAACACAATGCTCTATTTTGAAAAAATTATAGAAATCTACATATTTTTAGCGCCATCCATCTTACGTTATTATTACTCAGTATCGGATGTCAACAATGTTTTTTATTGGGAAAAATTATAGAAATCTACATATTTTTAGCGCCATCTTAACTTATTATTTACTCATTATCAGCTGTCAACAGTGCTTCATTACGAAAAAATTACAGAAATCTACATATATTTAGTGTCATCTAATTAGCACCATTATCAACAATGCTCGTTGCATTTATCGCTTGGTCGAGCCCAACGAGGGGAAAAAACATTGTATGTTTAGATAACTATTTAGGAAGGTACGAACTGGGATTAAAATATTATTTTAATAAATACGGTTCTGTTCCAGTTTTCATATTATACTTTTCCCATTTTCTCAAAACCTTTCCATTGCACGCACATTTATATTTATCTCTTTCCATTCCATTGAAATAAGTTGCACGGATCCGATCGCCAAGAGAAATGATGGACAGACACCCGGGTCACACCTATTGAATATTCACCTTCCATCGGACTGTAGAATGTATCCTGGTATCCATCTATACCTATAGGTTTGATGTATTATGCAGCCTGAATGTGAAAGGAAGAGGTCCAGGGCCAGATTTATGTAAGATGAGAACGTTTTCTGTTTTATTGTGTTTTGCATAGTGTTCCGTGCAAACATTTTGTTTTGAATTCTACTGGGACATTCATCGCAATACTTCCAATCCGATCGAAGTGCACCGTGCTTACGTCATCATCCCCACTCCTCTTAATAGATAAACAACATTTGGTATGTTTTATTTACCCATTACTCCAAATATCTGAATCAGCGAGTAACTTAACTCTAATGTCAAATGTCAAATGTCAAATGTCAAATGTCAAATGTCAAATGTCAAATGTCAAATGTCAAATGTCAAATGTCAAATGTCAAATGTCAAATGTCAAATGTCAAATGTCAAATGTCAGATGTCAAATGGCAAATGTCAAATGTCAAATGTCAAATGTCAACTGTCAACTGTCAACTGTCAACTGTCAACTGTCAAATGTCAAATGTCAAATGTCAAATGTCAAATGTCAAATGTCAAATTTCAAATGTCAAATGTCAAATTTCAAATGTCAAATGTCAAATGTCAAACAAGTCAATGTCAAGTTTGAAGACTGTGTTTGAATTAGGATCGCATGAACGACTGACGTGTGTGTTTTTAATGTTTAACGTGTGAAACTGGTCGATGCTAACGTTAGCAATGTATATTGACATTTTATTTGGAAATCCACGGTATATAAACGAATTTTGAATAATCATATAATGCACACATTTGCACAAGCAACTTTTCTATTTCTTACACAAATTCTCTTTCAAATATTTTTCCATTTTTATTTTTGCAACTCAACTATTATAGAGACACATATACGATACCTTCCTACACTTTGCGCGCCTAAAACCCCCACACCACCCCAAACGTCCGTTTTCGTCATGGACAGAGAGACGTGGGAACGTAAATAAGTTTTTTTTTTTCGTTTTTGGGTTTAAAAGAAGGAAATGGGTTGCTTATGCTTATGGATTTACTTTACTTTGGCACAAACGGATGGATGGGATTCATCATTTCACTGTTCACTCTTCACTCTTCAGACAGAGTGCTCTTTAGTTGCATTTCTGTGTGCTATGTGCTATTAGGACGGATGGACGGACAAGGGGTGACGTTTTCTCGCCGGCGCACATATGCATGCACAACATTACGTATTCACACACAAAAAAATTTATCGAAATCCAAACATCGTATTTAAATAGATCAGGTAGAACTGTTAAAGAAAAGAAAAATGTAAAAAAAGTAAAATGCATCATCCAAACAATAGAAAGGAATAAATAGGTAACGAAAGTGAAAAGGTTATTTGAATTCGGTTGTTGATTATAAACACTATCGGCCTAATTAGCAACGAGAAGTTAAAAATGTGTGTTTCTTACGAGAAATTGCACTATTTTTTTAAATGTTTGTTAATTTTAAGGTTAAGTATGTTGTTTTCGAACTGTCAAGCATATGTCAAATGACATGACATTTGAGGTTAGGTACGTGCTTTGACTATAACACAATTAGTGTTTTAATAAATAATTTCTCCAGTTTTTATACAGTTTTTAGAAAAATTAACTTATCATATCATGGCACAAAAAATAGGGACAGGAATAGGTTATGTTCAAGTGAAAACCACAGTAATGAAAGTAAAAAGGCTAAATTCGAATTCGGTTGTTGATTTTGGCAACGAAAAGTTAAAAATGTGTTTCTCA
>JARJEB010000753.1:0-12257 GCA_030264535.1 Liometoxenus newtonarum
GTTGCGCTGAATTAAATAATATGTTGTATATTTATAAATCAAATTATATACTTATTTGAAGTATTTACTGCTCTGAAATTCACAGAAAGTGAAATGATCTTATGATTATATTTTAAATATAATGTTTTTAATTATTAGCGTTTTTTGATTTTGAAAACAACATTTAAAAAATAAATAAGTAAAATTCTCGGTAAAATTAATGTTTTTCGGCTTCTTAATGTACTTCCAAGTATACTTGGTCGCCTACACGACATGAATGAAGTTACGACTAACGTTTACTGAAACTTGAGTCAACGGTGATCTGAAAGCTCATATTCACAAGCTCGCAAATCGTACTTTAGATCTATGCTTCCAACATATTTGTCAAAAACTGACTGAAATGAACTGGTGAGAGAGCCGAAGAAACGAATCCTGGTGCACCAACCTCGAAGACCAAAGTCTCTAGACTGTCAGATGCACCAACATAAACTGAAGTCCCTAGAATGTAACTAAGGCGGCAAATTCGAAACTTACTACTAAATGGAGCTCCAAAATTAGGCACCTAAGATTCCAAATAAACAGTGAAAATGTAATACACATATTACGATAAACGACTGTCGCGTACACATTGACCGGATCGGGGTATATGGAATATGTTGAAAATATCAAAATAGTAATATAATTATTAGCTCTATAAAATACAATTCCCCGGTTAATGGCCACAGTTGCTCAGATGTTTCTTTTATGTATAGAAAGAAAAAACATTAAGTGTAGGTATTAATTTGGGCGATTCTTTGTAAAAAATCACCCGAAGCACTCTTCCGGATGCACCGGTTTATCTCGGTTTATAGCAGCTGTACGCTGTCACAGGTTGCGCATTAAATAACGTTTAAAATGCAAAATTTAAAAAAAAAATATGTGACTAGCCTAGAATTTTTAATTCTCATTGACTCGAGCCAAGATAAAGGTTAGGCACCACTGCTCTAGGAGTAATAAAGAGGAAATATCAGAGCGCAAGGATTTTACGACGCCTCTACAGACTAATTCCTACGTTCCAATATTTTCCTAGTTTTGGCCATTTGTGGAGAAAACCCAAATTTTACGATTCTTACGTGAAAAAGTTAATTTCCTCAATTTTAAATGTATCTCACTCAAGTTGTTCAGGATTCACAAACAATGCCCGGTTTGTTATTTGTTAAATGAATATTTCACGATGCAACCTAAAGTGGCAATGCAAACATGGCATTTCTCTAATAGAGAATTTCCAGCATATTGATTAATATATCACATGATAGATAAACTTGGAAATTCATCTCTGTAGTCGACAGGTTAAACGGTCTCGCATTTGGTTTGGTTTGGTTAAAAAAAAATAACTTGAGATTGTCACTATCCTATCACAAACCTAACTCTTAGGTAGCGACTTCGGTGTACGTTTAAGTAGTAACTACGATGCGATGTAACTGCTTTCGCCTTTAGCCTGAAAAACAACAAAAACATTAAAGAAAATAATACAAGGCACAGGTCTTTTCAAAGATAAAAATAAACGCAAAAAGAAGACAATGAAAACTAGTACAAAGTTCTCACGTCAAAAAAATCAGATTGGCGCTGCAGTCTACATAAAAAGTGCGGTAAATTCAAATTGATAAAAAGCGCGGTAAATTCAAATTCGTCTATTAGGTAAATCGCATATGCTTAAGGTGCTTTTAAAATTGCAGACATGAAATTGCGGATTTCTCAACTAATCAGGAGCTCGACGCATGCCGCAATTTCATGTCCGCAAAAACAATATCGATTATATTTTCAAAAAAATTAACGGATCTAATATAGTCTCAAACAAAAGTAACAAAACAAACAATTTGCCGCTACAATAAAATAGAGCAGAAGACCAAAAAGAGTGGAAAATTCAAACTTTTAAAAAAAAAATACAAGTTCCACAAGAATCTGTTACACCAAAGAAAGAGAAAATTAATGACTATCATATTCTCCAAGAATTAAATAGATTTCAAATAATGTCTGGAACTTATTAAGTAAAAAGACAAAATTCAAAGAAAATTAAAAGTAAAAAGTAATTAATGAACACGACAACATTTAAGGTGTATGTGTTGATTCGAGATCCCTTATTTTGTTGAATGAGGAACGTATTGGTAATTCAATTCCGCTTGACTCGCGATTTGGGTATGTCAGGTAGTCCAACTGAGCAAAAAGCCAAACTCAGCAGAGCGTTCAGATTTGGGCAATTACATTTCAGGTAAGGAACTATTTCACTCATTCTGAAAGCACTTTTGAGTTTGGCTCAAATATTCAATCGAACATACAATGTGTCCGAACATACACTCTAGGTTTGTCATTTGTAGAATGAAACCGCTTAGACTCAACAGTTGAATGGTAAAGTTACCATGTATCGTGAATAAGTAAAGTGACCAACCTTAATTAGACTTCCAGCCAAGCAGCAGCAAGTTTGGTCCTCGAAACTGCATCGTGCCATGAAGATCAATTCACGCCTATCATATTCGAATGTGATTCAAGTAGTATGTTCGATATGATGTAATTTATAGTGCAACTTTGTGATATGTCACATATGACTACCTGAAAAGCAGTAAATATCCTACATAAGTGAAACAACACAAAGAAACAGCACACATTAGTTAGTACAAACGTAAACAAAATAATTTTGTTTGTTAAAAAAGTTTTAGACGTATGTATTACTTCACATAATCCAGTTGTTACGATGAAGCTGGCGAAGTTAATTTTTATTAGCTTCCAAGTCCATCTCGCTGCCCATTTGAAGTTGAATCCAGTATCAGAGTATTTGTGCAAGTGTACGGTTCGAAGATGATACTTCTCATGTGAAGATGTGAATATGGATGGACATTTAGACTCCGAGAAGAATGCTCTATCACGTCAACAAGATACTGGAAACGAGACAATGAATGTAAGTACTAATTCTTAACCTCGCATAGAAAATCGAAGACAAATCATACATAATTATTCGCAAACAACATTTGTAATGTAATATTTAGTATTTATTACAATAAAAATATTTGATAACTCACCATTGCTATATCTTTGTAAGTGTTTCGGGATGGATTTTCGATTTGTAGCATGTTTTAAAAATTCATTGAATATCGACCACCATTTTGTTGAACCGACTTGTCCCGTACCAGGAAATTTTCTTGTAAACAGCTTAAAACCGCCAATTTCACAGAAATTACTAGGGACACGTTTTCACTAGATGCCAATGCGTCGAATATTGCGGAGATATAACAATTTCTGAGACTGTATTAGTAATTATGAAGCAATTTGCACAGAACGAATGCACCGGTGAGAAGTTAGAAGTGCAGACTGCGGATCCCAAATGATCGAACCGATTCCGAAATAAGCCGAAGTCAGTACAGGTGTACTAATCAAAAAAACTAAAGTCCCTAGAAAGTTACCAATCCTCCAGGTATACCAATCAAAAAAACTAAAGTCCCTAGGAAGTTTCCAATGCTCCAAATTCAAAAACTATTTAAATAAATCTGTTACAAGAAATTTCAAATGTCGTTATTCCAATATTTGTTGATCAACAGAAGCTTGCTTCAAAAATGGACTACAAAGAACTTTCTCTAGAAAGTCCTGTAAAAACATTTAAATTTTTTACAGTTTTATAATCACTGGGTTTGCCAGGGTTGGATTTCAATTAAACATTTCTCTGTACAAACAGTAGCGTTTCCCGAGAGAGCTTGTTAAACATTATTAGGCAGTAGAGTAAATATTAATTTTAAAGTTAAGATACTGAGTGAAGTAAATTAAAAAACAAATTGTAAAATTTGTCAAAAAATTCTAGTGGCGCTGCAATCGACATAAAAAGAGCGTCAAATTCAAAAGCATAAAACCAGGGGAAATTAAAATGTCAAATTAAGTAAATTACGAATTTCTTGATAAAACAGGGTAGCACAAAAACAGAGAATCCAGATCCCAAAGAATTAACTATGTTCCGAAGTTATTGAGTAAAAATAACAAAATTCAATAAAAATTCAATTTCCATAGCGGATTAAACGACTTTCTGGTGGATGTTTAATCTAGATACTCATACGAAGAAGGGAATGCAAGCAAAACAGAACAGGACGACGAACAAAATGGAGTTGGGATCGCGGTTGGGATATAAAATCCAACTTCAAGTTCACGCGTCTGCTCCGCCTTCACTCGATAAAAAAGGGGCCCCAATCAAAACGATCAGAACTCGAGGAGGCCGTGCTAAAAAGACCTTCATGAGACTGCGTACCTTAAAACTCTCCTATGTAATAAACGCACAAGAACGGGAACTGATTTTTGGTGTAATCCCCTTCGCAGATAAACCGATTTGTTAAGTCAACTACAAAGCATTGCCGACAAAATACGCGGTTGCCGCCGCCCGATTTATCCGAGCTATCGTACCCGGCGTAAGTACAACAAATTCGACCGATACCGAATGAATAAGATCGAAGAATAAATAACACATAAGTTTATGCGTATCGTATAGAATGAACGACGTACTTATTCGATGTTTACATCGTTCAACACGACGTCCGTTGTCATTATGTAGATTATAATTACAGTTCGCGGTATTGATAGTGCTTGAGGATAGTAGATACCTATAGAAGTAAAATTGGATAATATGTCGTCCCGATGGAAGTACCGATAGAGGAATTGCACCTTAAAAGCAGGTAATGTGTTCACTGTTGACTGTTCGTTACCTATATTATTTGAATTCTCTTGTTTTGGCTTCGAAGCGATGATATCTTTGCTAATATACTACAAATTGACTTGCCGATTTTATGGATGTCGTAAATTTTGTGACACCACAGGGTTCCTATCAACATATCTTTTATTTATGAAGGGGCTATCTTAAATACGGTCGTCGGTCCGCTCCCCAATATTAAGTAGATATGCTAATAACTCATTAATTAAGTCAAGTATATGGTGCATAGATGTTCTTAATCAAAATTACATATCGAAACAATTAAGTACATTAACTTGAATAGAATAGAGGTGCGAGTGCGAGTACTAAACTAATTAATGATCAAAAGTTTAAAAATACGTCCGCATTGTAAACGGGTAGGTATGATAAATGATTCAAGTACAACCCTCTCTAGTTTACCGCTATTAATAAAAAGTCAGCTGATGGGTAATCGAATTTCTAAGACTTATTCTTTCCATTCTATTTTACCTTGTTTTGTTAATGTTCGGCCGCGTTCATTGTACTTCAAAATCATCTATAAAGTAACTAGTCGCTTGTTTAAAATTATAGTAATCAACTTTGAAATGCAACTGTTTGTAATTTGAATTGTATAAGTACACATAAATGCTTCAACAGCACACGCGATTGAATCAAGTGCAAATATAGTAAAGTAAAAGAAATCCATGCACTGCTCGACAAAGTTTGTTTCGAATTTCGAGGATTAGTTTTCTATAGTTGTTGCAATGTGTTTTGTATAAAGTTATATATAGTCACGAAAACGCATCTATATTATTTCCAGATATGCCTCGGCCGTCGCGAGAGACGTACGGAGACCAGAAGCCGCCGTACTCGTACATCTCCTTGACGGCCATGGCCATTTGGAGTTCGCCGGAGAAGATGCTACCGCTCTCCGAAATTTATCGCTTTATCACCGACAGATTTCCATACTACCGACGCAATACACAACGTTGGCAAAATTCCCTGCGACACAACTTGTCGTTTAACGACTGTTTTATCAAAATACCACGAAGACCCGACCGACCAGGTAAAGGGGCCTTCTGGGCGCTGCATCCTTCGGCATTGGATATGTTTGAAAATGGAAGCTTTCTCCGACGGCGTAAACGATTCAAACTTCCGAAACATATACATGAAGAATTGGATAGTTTAAGTAAATTGCATAATTTAAGTTCCTTCGGTTCACCGATCACTGGACCAAGTTCATCGACAAATATACCAAGAGTTCCTCCGGTCGCGTGTCCTATAAGTGCCGGTATCAATTTGCCGCTTCCTTCGATTACACAATCAACCACGGCACCGATTAAATCATTTAGCATTGATAGTATTATACAATCGGACAATAAGTCGACGAGTCCACTCAATACCACGTCGATATTAACGACGCCATCAGGATGTAACTTACCACTACCACGACTGCCTTGGACGACGTTACCGTCCACGGTTGCAACACGACTGGAAGATATGAATCGTGATGAATTTTTGGCAGCCCAGCAAGCAGCATTATTCGAATACGCGGCGGCTTTAATGCAAATGAATAATGCCAGTGCATCAAGTTTATCATCCGGGTTAGGTGTTGGTGTAATTAAGCCTCACCCCATTGTGCCGAGTGTGCTGTTTCCCGGATCGTACCATCCCGTGCCAATACCCGTGCAATATGCTCTCCCAACGTCCAGTCCTGTACATTCAAGTGGAACGTTAGATTTTGAGACTGATCATGAGTGCAATCGGCATCAGGAAATAAAGCGCAGCTTGCCGCCGATTAGTGTTTTATCAGCACCGAGAACGCGCGAAGAGACTTTAGACACATCGTCTTGTTCCTCTGGAGACGCTCTCAATGTATGAGTATGAATGGTTAGTACATTCTTATTTTATTGCATATATTCTGCAAATGTATTATATACCTGTGTTAAATGTACTTTAAGTACCTAATTATAGAAATAAAGATTGTTTAAAACTCGAAGCTCATTTTTTACTAATTTACTAAACCAATTCGACATACCTACTCGATTATGAAATAACCATATTGGTAATTAACTCCAAGCTTTCATTAAAATTGCTGCGGATAATGCCTATATTTGCAATGAATAACAGTAATTCGAAATATACAGGGCGTTGCCAAACAAAACTTTATAAATATGCGGATGTACATTCAGTTTTTTTGAAATCTAAATAAATTGAAAGTTAAATATAAGTACCTATAGGTCGGAATGGCACCTATGGGCGCAGCCATTCTGGCGCGGCTGTTTGGGCGCATCCGTTTGGGCGCAGAGACAGTTTGGCGCGGGACTCTTCGGTGCAGGGACTATTGGGCGCAGGTCATTTTTGGCGCAAGTATACAAATATTTAGAGAAATTCGGATTTATATATATTATGCGTTTAATTTCTGGGCACCAAATCTGGGAATAATATTTCCAATGTTTTATGAATGACTATATAATTTGAGATTTGCTTTACATAGGTAAATCAATTTTTTCTTATTTATGGCTACGTATCATAGGACAAAATTCTACTGTAATTAATACCACAATGCTGCACATGCCTTCATGTACCAACGCAAAAAATACAAGAATCATGTTACAATGAAAAATGAGTGTCAAACATTGAAAATAGGTATTAGTAGGTATTATTCCTAGTTTCGGTACTCAGAAATTAAACGTATAGGTATATAATACCTATATTATATTAATCTGAATTTCTCTAAATATTTATATAGGTACTTGCGTCAAAAATGACCTGCGCCCAAACTGCTCGCGCTCAATAGTCCCTGCGCCGAAAAGTTCCGCGCCAAACTGTCTCTGCGCCCAACGGACGCGCCCATACGGCCGCGCCGAATGGTCCTAGAGTAAAGAAACAACCAGTATACCTAGTATTCTACATTATATCTACACTCCTAATATATACTGTCCGATTTCGCAAATTGCATTTTCCGACCGAACTCACGCTGTGAACCAAATGAATCTGCATCACTGAATCGGCAAGTCGAACACTTAAGAGAACACAAAAGAACGCGGTTAACATTTTCGAATATTCTTCACTAATTCCTTTCAGTAGAAATTTAATCATGAACTTTGTGTACAATTTAAATGACATCTTCTTAGAAAATACAGGAAAGATTTATAGCATGTTTAATGATCTTTTTACACATTCTTCGTCAGACAAAAGCGATAATCCATTTGCGGTTTCGGCATTAAATACAAAATATTTTTTAATATACTTACATCCTTCTTTCTTTCATCTAGATTATTTCAACATTAGCCTAACCGCAATGAAACTAACGGCTTCACATCACATTTCACTGCAATGCAGAGAATAAACCCCTTTCCAGTAACAAGGACCATCATCAGGACAGCCGCCTCAAATAGATGAGTCCCTCCTGCGAATTAAATATACAAAAATATTTTTTATAATTTTTAACCAGTTTTGTTCTATAATAAACCACAATGTTCAGAAATATTGTTCTAAGAAACCTTTTATATAACAAACATTCTGATCATTAAGTCAAATGCGGTTTCAAGCGAGTTTATAGCGAGTCATTGATTTTTGCTAATATTTTCACGCCTTTTTCTTCTTTCTTCTTTCAGAAACGCTTCAATGTTTAAAATAGATTGCCAGTGCATATATGTAGAAGGAAAATTGCTGAACACCCGGTTAGGCGTTAACGATGCGCTGCGATACGATGTGATTGAACTATTATAATGCAACGTCAACTACACCTTTTAAAATTAATCAGCAAAAAAAGAACAAACTCCTTACTTAAAGGAATTTACATCAGATCAGTACATATTTATAGAATGATCAGTATACTTACAAAGTAGGTATAGAAAAAAAGCCATTTAAAATTTTGTATAGCAATCATGTCGATGTTCAAGGTATAAAATGTATATTTTCACACATTTTAAAATACAATAGCCCGACCAACGACCACCGTCGTTGGTAGAATTAAATAAATTTCTACATTGTACTGTGTTCTTATTACTAAGTTTACTCCCAAGTGGAACAGAGAACGAAACTACTAAGTATCTCTCAGTGGCGTACCTATAAATTGCCAAAATGTGAAAATTTTGAAAACAATAATTAAGTAAAAAAAATTACATTAATAATATGATTTGGTATTATTTCGCAAATGCTTTGCAGTTGTGATTGTAATATGGGATTTCCCATTCCCGCTTTGATAACACAGAATTTGTAGGATTGATCCATCCAGTTTACATTTTGCACCGGGGCCAATTTAACCTATAACTACGCCGCTGGTATCTCTATTATTGTTTAGAAAAAGATACATGTAAATTATTCAATAAACATTTGTTAAATGGACATTTATATAATTATTAAAGAATGCTGTAGATGTTTTCGAAAAATAATAAGTATTATAATAGTAGTTTAAGCAACATGTATCATAAGTCGTGTTTTAAACGTGAGCCTGAGTTTCGATAAAGAGCCGCGTAGCGGCGAGTGATTCGGAACAGGCCAACGTTTAAAATGACTTATGATACAAGTTGCTTATACTTTTTTTTTAAATTTGCTTTTAGGATTTTCATTTATTTTAATCTTAAGGGAATGACATTTCACACTTCAATTTCAAGTTTCAAGATCTGCTGCCCTGGCGTCGACACGTCGATCGACGAAGTGTCGCACCAACTTGGACAAAAAAATTCCCTAATGGTGTATAAAGTATATTGCTAGCTTTGTCTATCCTATTCTGCCTCCAAGCGCTGGCGTCGACACTTCGATCGACGAAGTGTCACCAACTTAGAACAAAAAATTCCCTAATGGTTTATTACTCTATTTAAAAAGTATATTGCTAGCTTTGTCTTTCCTATTCTGCCTCCAATTTTCCATTTCGAACGGTTTCCTAATGAAAAAATTGTATGTGATAGATATAGAAGGATAGCTGCATTATAAAACCGCTTTCAGTACTACAATAGCTCTATTATGTAAGCAAATTTTAAAAATAGAAATTGATATGTTTTAAAAATTCCCATTTCTACGGAGGATAATAACTTTGCATGAATATATAGTAAAGTTTCATAAAAAATTACCATCACGCAAGTTTCTTTTCAGTTTTGTCTGTTTGCGTAATAATTTCATTTGCATATAAATAGTGTTAGAGCGTTAGGCACAAACAGGGGCTGAATGAATATTAGTACATAAAGTAATGCCGTTGTTAAAATATACACGCGCGGATCACACAACACAAAAAAGTACAATGAATCTTTCCTTTTATAATAAATAATACGATAACACAGGCATTTAACATGTGAAAATAAATGGAAAAAAAACTTTACAAGTGCGAGACTGCGAGACGAGACCGCTAATACTTCATTATGTTTCTAAGTGATAAATTAATGAGGGCCAAATGAACCCAATCAAAGTTATGTACATCATTTTAATTTTAAGTTAAAGCATTCACGTTCAAAATGCATTGCCGTTCTTACGTTGCAACGCAAAGCAATGCAAGTTGTTAATATTGTTGTTTTTTTTTTTCATTCATTCACCGCGTCTTTCTATATACCTACGTTCACCGCTTCAATCTTCTTTCTAGTTTATATGAAATAGTAATTTATGAGCAATAGTTATGCATTGTTTCAAATTTAATCTTGTGTTGAGACCGGCCCTGTAATTGGGGTTGATGAGACCGAGGAGAGGTGTGAGATGAAGCGCTAACACCTGTGCGGACCCCGAGGCGTTCGATGCGTGTTGGCATGTCTATATGGAGGAGATACTTGGATTAACTAATACTAACCGAAACCTATGCCTAGACTATGGATGTTCTTATGCTTATATGGATTTGATGCTCTATTTGTAGGCATCATCATCGACATTACATCGCGTCTCTTAAGCAGCGGCCTTTATAAGAAAGAATTTAAGTGCACTTCTTCTCTCTGCAAAGGCGCATAGGTAGAGGTAAGTGAATCTTATGCTGCATAAAGGTACGGTTTGGATATGGATGTTCTGTTCATCTTTATGCGAATGGATCGTATCGACATCAGGCATATTCATCCAGAAAATTTCAATTAAAAACGCTATATCTATTATTCTAGCAAAGTGACTTGAGTGGAAAGGATGACACGTGAATAACAACGGTGTATGCGGTGAATTACACCCGGTTCCATCGTAAAATATTCGTCATCATCATCAGTTCACATTAGTTGATGAGTTAATCATTTAAAAATGCCACTATGAACTATATATTCTCGATTCTATGTGCATTATGCTGTTCCTGGTGCGCAATTTAATGGAATGCATTATGCAGTCGTGTGCATATCCAAACCAAATGTTCAGATTCTCATATACTAATAGAAAATATTATTTCATCTCTATAAGTATAAGAAGTTTTCGTTTTCGCAATAAGAATAAAAATTTCTAATATTCCATGATTCCATTCCGCACACCGTCAATCGTCTTGTCATTCTGAATTTCAAAATCATTTAAAATAATTATAGAGAAGCACCTCGAAACCTAATATCTTGAATGAAATTATCTAGATTCTATAGCTATAGAGTACAATTTTAGAAACTTTAAAGTTTTAGACGTTTAGAGCTTTAGACTTAGAAGCGTTTAAGAAGAAAAGATAAATTCAATTCTAAAACCGTACGAAAAGCTGAAGAATAAGTGAATCAACCTCAACAGTGAATAAATCAACACGTGCGAACTAATAACTATACCTAGATATTATTAAGCACATGACGAGATGAGTGGACGCTTAATGTTTTTAATTGCACCCTATACTATACGGAAACATTAAGTTAATTTACATATTAAATCGACTTTTTGTATTCATTCTTACAGCTTATACTATAGGTCAAACTAAACGTAAATTAGAAATTAATTTCCCTATATGAATACTGAAATAGGAATAACTTCCGTTGATTGGTGGAAAAGGCGAAAACAATAGATTTCATTAATGAATCGCTGCCACAATTCTAGATTCTATTAGAATACTTATAGCTAAAAATGAACTGACAAATAAGAAACATAGCTGAGTTTGAAAAAAATAATAAGTATGTAGTATGTTAGTATGTAATTTGTTGTGAAGGGTGATGCAAATTAAATGATATCTAATGTATTTCATGTCAAGTCTACAAATACTTTATCTATTTTGCGTTCATAATATACCAATTAGAATACCCAATGTAGTTAATTAAAGTATTGGCATCTTGCGCCATCTATTGGTTCGCCAATGTAGTACTTTATGACAGCGGTATGACAGTTGTGTGAAAGAAAAGAAGAGCGGATTAGAAATGGAAGGTTGTAAGCGACAAGCGTGCTTAGATTTTGAAAATAAAGATTGTTTTAGTTTTTGACCAAATCGCTTAAATTATTTATGTATGAAATTAAAGCATTTCTATGGAGCGGTTCTATAATATTCCCTTAGACAACTAGTTGCATAAAGTAAAATTGACGGATGCGCATCGAATTCTACTAAGAAACTGTAATCGTCAATCGTCGTTTGAAAAATTTCATGTTCTTTTAAATATGCCTTTCTTGATTTTTCTGGTAGTATTTTATTTATACTGTTTGCTGCTGCTTCACGAATATCGGGGGAGTGCAACTTAAATCA
>JARJEB010000757.1:0-18070 GCA_030264535.1 Liometoxenus newtonarum
GTATGTATGTATGTGTGTATGTGTGTGTGTGTGGTTGTTTTTGTGTTGTCTTCTTTGTGTTGTCTTTTTGTTGTTACTAAAATACTGGCTGTTTCCCGAATATTCTGATATTTTAATACTGAAAATATGTAGTTGAGTAGTAAAGAACTGCGGATTCTGGATGAATATATAGAAGACAGCCGCCGCCGCCCTCCGTCGCGTCATCTTACAAAAACAAAAAAGAAAACTGAATAATTTATTATTCAATTTCCATTGTTGTCAGTTGTTTTATTGCAATATCTTAAATTATTAGGTTCGTTCCAACAATGCAGTTGCTCTTTCTTTTAAAACTGCTCATGAGTGTATGCGTCGGATAGTTCGGAACTAGTTTGTTGCTTTGTTGGAACGAATCTGTTATTGTTACTATTATTATTATTATTATTATTATTATTATTATTGTTATAAAACTAAATGGAGTTTTTCTTACAAATGAAAATGCACTGATTGATATTAATTGATTTAATTAAAATTTATAAGGAATTTATATTCTTAGTCAACATGTGCTGCATTATTGGGTGTTCTACTTATTTATTGAAATAGTGCAACAATGAGCGAGGTCAACCAATTTCTTTATTCTTTATATTTTCTTGAAATTTCTATAGTTTTTACTTTTTATTTGACCAAATATTGAAATGTGTAATTAAATTTTATCTTATTTTATAAAATTATCTCTTCAATAAAATCATTTTAATTGTTTTTAACTTTATTTTTCTACACCTATTTAGTTGCATGGTCATTATTAGCGATTTTTTGTACCTATTTTTCGTACCTATAAATCACACGTGATTTATGGATATTCATTAATCACTACAATTTATATAACATTGATCGCGTACCGATATTCGTAGTTCAACAAGATTTAACGAATTTGAAATAACCGATCCAACTTATCTATATGATCTAAGATCTCGAAAGAACCCGAAGAATTCCGACAATGGCTTTATGTGTATCGCCCGCCATATTATTGCAGCTGTCAGTTGCTTCATCGAGAACATCACAATTTGTATTTTGTGTTTTAAATAGTGGAAGGTGTAGAAAAAGCATAGTATTATATTCGCGATTATGGCCATTGTTCACTCGGATGAATTGCGCCACTCGCCTTGCGGCTCGTGGGCTCAAATTTCATCATCGTGAACGATAGCTATCATAATCGCTCATATAATAATATACTCTTCCCGCAAAAATGTCTGCGCATTATAATTAAAACCGATTGATCAAATATTGAAAATGATCAGATTTGCAACTTTTTTTTTACCAATAACTGTGTTTGAGTTAAATTACGATGTTGAAATATTTTTTAGAAGTACCTACCAATCAACCATTAGTTCTTCAGAATCTTTTACTTTTGTTAGCAATTATAGTAAAATATTAAGCGCAAGGTTTTTAGTCGTTATAATCGAACATATTTATGTGAATGCTGAATATATTAAACTTGTTCATATTTATTATATTTCTGCTATTGTCTATGTTTAAAGAACTTGACTAAATTAGAATTTGCAATTGCAAGAAAACAAGAAAATATTTATGTAGACCAGTGATTCTCAACCACCCTTTCGTGTGCCGCGAGATCCTTGAAGTGTGCCGGTGCCGCTCATACATAAGAGACGCCAGACAAGTGTTCCGTCAAATTTATACATTATCAAAAAGTGTACCGTGAGGGACAAAAAGTTGAGAATCAATGATGTAGACAATCCACACTTTGGTGTGCCACGAAATTCTTGAAGTGTGCCGCCCAGAGATCCAACCCATTCTTAAGCACGTCAGACAACTGTGCCGTCATTGTATAAATTAGGTATTACGAAGTGTTCCGTGAGAAACAAAGGGTTGAGAATCACTGATGTAGACAATCCACACTTTGGTGTGCCACGAAATTCTTGAAGTGTGCCGCCCAGAGATCCAACCCATTCTTAAGCACGTCAGACAACTGTGCCTTCAAATGTATAAATTAGGTATTACGAAGTGTTCCGTGAGGAACAAAAGGTTGAGAATCACTGATGTAGACAATCCACACTTTGGTGTGCTACGAAATCCTTGAAGTGTGCCGCCCAGAGATCCTACCCATTCTTAAGCACGTCAGACAACTGTGCCGTCAAATGTATAAATTAGGTATTAAGAAGTGTTCCGTGAGGAACAAAAGGTTGAGAATCACTGATGTAGACAATCCACACTTTGGTGTGCCACGAAATCCTTGAAGTGTGCCGCCCAGAGATCCTACCCATTCCTAAGAGACGTCAGACAAGTGTGCCGTCAAATTTATAAATTAGGTATTAAAAAGTGTTCCGTGAGGAACAAAAAGTTGAGAATCACTGATGTAGACAATCCACACTTTGGTGTGCCACGAAATTCTTGAAGTGTGCCGCCCAGAGATCCTACCCATTCCTAAGAGACGTCAGACAAGTGTGCCGTCAAATTTATAAATTAGGTATTAAAAGGTGTACCGTGAGGAGCAAAAGGTTGAGAATCACTGATGTAGACAATCATAATATGCAGTGTATAGATAGCAAGTTGTAAGTTTGTTGACCTACAAGTTAATTTTTTTATCTTTTTATTCCTTTTTCTTAGCAAATGGATAATTGGTACCGTGCAACTTGTTTATTATTATTATTAACTTATTGACTTATGCAATTTATTTTACATTTCGAGTTTGTATTGTTTGATATTAAATATGCCAGGTGCAAAGTTGGATTAATTTTGGTATTAAACTAAAGCTAATCATTATTGCTTTTGATGCAATTTCTATTCATATTCATCACGAAAATCGACCTTAATTATTCAGTAATAATTTGTAAAAACAAAATCTCGTGTTTATAAAAAAAACAAAAAATGGGAAGACAGAAATTAAATAATCAACAATTAAAATTATGCAGATAAAAAAATACTTTTTACGTGCGGTATGTGATACTACTTCTTGATTCTATCTACTTGAGTCTACTACTTGAGTGGAGAAACGCTTGCTCGCCACAAATTCCTAATTTTTCGCGTCTTATGTTTGCTTCGCTGCGACCTCTAGACGTTGTTATCGCATAAATCGTACTATTAATTAGTTAGTTAACAATGAAAATGTTAAAAATCATGCATTATCTTTTAAATACTTGTGCAGTTATTGACCATAAGGTAAATTATAAATGTGAACAAGAACAATAAATGAATGTCTGTACAAAGTAAATCATGCATGACTGTAATTACTGAATGCCAGAATCTTCGTTTGTTTGTCTTCGTTTCATTGTTAATCGTCTTGTTCATCAGCATCTTGAAGTGTTCCAATTAGTATTTTCCGCACACTTCATTCACATTATTGATTGAATTCTTTCACCTCAACCTAAAGAAAACATGTTTTTTTTTTGAAAATATCTTTTTATATAAAATCGTAAAGACATTAATACAATATTCATAATTACGCAATAATTAATCAGTAAATTAATTAATATAGTAAAATCATGCCACTCTGTTTTTCAATTCTAATGCATTAGTTGTTCGTGTTCCTGTTTCTACATTCTAATTAATAATGACTTAATTAATGAATGAGTCATTGCATAAATCGTAAATAATATTAATTATCATTATTATTATAATCAATCGTATCGTAAAAGAACTTTAAAAAGTGTAAGGTCTAATCTTAATACAAAACGCATCTAAACGCGTAATCATTCAAAATGAGGACTGCATTAATAATTACTAATATAAATCTAAAATAAAATAATAATTACTTTGCAATAAATGTAGATATAAATGTAGATATTATTATGAATGATTTTATGAATTGCCATATGGAATGGAATGTTTCATTTTGTTTGACTTTGAATAAAAAATTAGTAAAATCGAAATAATGAACTACTAAAAATTAAAATAAAATAAAAATGATACTAAATTTAAAAAAAAAACTAAAATACAAATTAATTAATTAATTAAAAACAAAAGATTTTTCTATAATTTGCACTTGTTAATTTTACTAGTCCAAATTATACAAGTTATCTTGGAAATTTGTTATTAAAAAAAAAAAAGAAAATTACCAAAATTATTGAGCACTTAGTGGGTGTATGTTCCAAATTATTAGATTTGTAGTTCATCATCAGTCATCTCAGAAATTTACGAATTCTTAAAAAATGAAATTGTCTGAGACGAGGATAATGGACGCATCCATTTGGAAGTAGGTATATAGTTTTATATGTTTTCCTTTGTTATTTAATTGCCTCCTTCATTTTTCTTTTATTTTCTTTCCATGCTACGCTTATTTATTTGCTTTTCTTTTTTATATGTAGTACTTACTTGTTGGCTGAAATTCAGTGTATCTCTAAATGCTTAATTTGTTCTTCTTTTTGTGTGTGTGTGTGTGTGTTTATAGGTTAGGTTAGGTTAGTGGTCAATTTAATGAATGTATGAATTTGTTCATGAATGAATTGCACGATATTCGAAATCATCTCAATGAGTTTCCTTGATTAAGTCTTTAGATACTTCTGGTTCAGCTGGTTTGGGTACCTCTGGCACCTCAGCAGCGGCATCAGCTTGTGGCACTGCAACAGCAACAGGCGTTTCTTCAATTTTGACGGGTTGTTCCGGTGCCGTATCGATGGGCGTCGACTGCGCTTCGCTTGGAAGCGTCGGTGCTTCCGGAATAATGGCTGCAGGTTCAACAGGCACGGCAGGCACTTCTTGCGTCAGTTGCGTCTCTTGCGTCACCTTCGTTTCCTGTGTTTCTTGGACCTCTTGCGCTTCTTGAGCCACTTGCGTTTGTTGTGGTTCTTGGACTGGTAGCTCAACGGGTTGTGGTAAATTTGCAATGACTGGCTCAGTTTGCACAATTGGAACGATTGGATCAGCTTGTGACAACTGGACAATCGGATCGGCTTGTACCAATGGCACGATGGGTTCTTCTTGTGTAGCTGGAACTGGTTGCAATGGGACTTCAGCGAGTGGTAATTCAGCAGGAACTTCAACAATAGGTACTTGTTGCGGTAGATCTTGCAATATGGGAGCTTCCGGCCTGCTTTCTAATGCAACTGTAGGGATCGCTGAAAGTGGAAGTGATGGAATTCCTTCAGATGCAAGATCGGAAGCTGGCAGTGGCACTGGAAGTTCTTCCCTGATTTCTGTTACTTGTGGCACTTCAACTTCCTGGGCAATGGGTTCTTGTTGAACAATTGGAGTTTCAATTGGTGCATCTTCTTTACGTTCTTTCTTTTCGATTTCCACAGATGGTTCAACAGCAATGGGATCAGCAGCAGGAACTGCTTGTGGGAGAGCTTCTGGTACCACTACAGGAGTTTCTGTCGCAGCAATTACTTCATCTTGAACAACTGGAAGTTCTGGGACTAGTGGAAGCACAAGTTCATCTCTAACTTCAGTAGGTGCAACCACTCTTGGCTCCTCGACAGCTTTAACCTCGCTAGCTTCAACTTTAATTTCTTCTTCAACAATGGGTCTATTCTGATCCAGCTTAGTGTCTTCAAGTTTCAGTGGTTCATCTTCAGCTTTACCTTCTTTGCGATCCGTGGCATCTGCGTTTACAGTTGGCAATACAATCGGTACTTCGGCAGTCTCTACAGGTTCATCAACTTTATCTGCAAGCGGAGCTTCAGGTTTCTCTTCAATGTTTGTCGTTTCTGCAACTGCCGCCACGGGGACTTCATCCTGAACAAATGTTGCTTGTGGGGCTTCCGGTTTTACTTCAACTATGGGCTTATCTTCTTTATTTTCTTGTGTAGAAAGTTTTATGTCATCAGCAAGCGGTTTTAGCTCTTTTTCTTCTTTCACTGCCTCTGTTTTTGGCTCTTCATGTTTTTCTTCGGATGAATTTTCGGATGATTCGGAGGACTCAGAAGAATCATTTGAAGTGGCGTGTATGTGTTCATGCGAGTCGGAATCTTTAGCAACTGCAGAATAATCAACGACAACTGTTGATGTGCTTGTTGCTTCCGAATCGGCTACTGGATACGCCCATATTGTAGCTACGAATAGTCCTAACAGTAGTAACACCTTCATTCTGAAAGATAAGCATAACATTCTATAATTATTATCAGTTATTCCTTATTTTATACAGAAAAGTCATAGTCACGTCATGGTACTCGTTGAACTTGAACGTCTAATGGACGGTTCATGATTGACATAATATAAGAAATAATCCATAAGATTTAAATATAAGACTCTCGGTTCATGATTAATGACATAAGCCATAATCAAGGGCGCATGTCAAAACTCACAAACTAACCTCAAAAATAATGGAATGTCAGTCATCATTTCCGTCACGGCATACTATATGCGCATGCTGAGTCTGATTGGTTAGGAGAGTTGAGACTTGCCGAACTTCTATGTCAAGCGGTTATGTCAAGTGCTTATGTAAATCATAAACCGTTCTTAACGGATCAATAACGGAAAATTATTTCGACTTTTATTTTCAATTTCAATGTTCATTTATTTTTTTGAAATATCAAATCGTCATAAATTAAGAACGCGCACGTTTCTTAACAGCAACGTTTCTTTTTATTGAATTTAATAAATTAATAATTCGATAATAATCGCACTGGGCCAATGAACTTTTAACTCATTCTTTTACAACTTCATTCTTTGAACATTGAACATCATTCAAGCAATGATGTTCATGATAACAGGAGGTATAATAATAAATTAGATAATTGTATACGTATACGAGTACAATGATATATGTTAGGTTGTTACTACCGTTCTTAAGATTATTACAATTTATTTAACTCTTATTTTATTTATAAATGGAAGACATGTACGGCCTTGAAACGTATAAGTGCGCACTTAGTTTGCACAAGATTCACATAAGAATTTAGAATAGAACGAATGAAAATGAAAAGTATCATCAAAAGTGGCATCAGGATCAGATCAGACGATGAAACAGACACACTTTTCCCGATCCGATGAATGAAAGAACTTTTAGTAGCTCTAGGATTTACCTAGATTTATATTAATTCATCTTCTTTATATACTTTATTCTTTATTATTCCTGATGCGTTGATTTGATAGTCTGCATCGTTCTGTGCGTTTTTTTTCCGTCTCCTTAAGTTTCTTGTTTTAATTTCGTGATTACTGTACGTAGTTGTAGGTATTAGCATCGCCTTCATGGTGCACAGTTGCACGTCTCGTTATGTATTCATAATGTTTGTGGATGCGGTGGTATAGTAATGGAATAGGTTGTAATATGGTATAGTAGTGTTAGTGATGCGCCTATCATTAGTTTAGGTGCTTGAACTAACCGGTTCATGGTCTCGGACTCGGATACGGATGGAGAGTCTTCAGATGCACATTCGATTCAATGCAATGGATATGGTCATCGATGTCCAATATCAAGACGCGAACTTATCCAGACGCATAAATACTACTTAATAAAACGGAGGGAGACTATCAAAATAAGTATTCCAAAAAGTTAATGGCGAATATAAATTGGTCATAATAGATTTACACAAAAAAAAAACAAAGAGGTCGTTTAATTTTAGGTAAGCGCAAAAACAAGAAAACAAATACGAGGAGTTTGAGTGTGTGGTTGTTCTTTTTGGATGAAAAGATGCTGCGAAGCTGGAGAAGTTGGCAAAAGAATAAAGAATAAAACGAGCAAAAGTGCAAAAGCTTGCGAGAAACGAAACCATGAAACGAGCTATAGATTTATAGAGGACGGGTTTTTGCTGAATTATTATAATCGTTGGTCGGATCCAACTTGTTGGAATCTTGGATAGAAACAAGTTAGCTCGAAATAGAATAAGAAGATCGACTTCATTCTTTGGTTTGGATATATCTATACGAGAGGAGAGCAGTAACAGTTTAAGAAGTTGGTTGCAAAAGCTGTTGCAATTTGTGGAAAAATTCCACCAAGGGAATTCTAATTGGTTTTGCCTTGCTTATACTTGCTTGCATACCGATCCTGAAATTTATTGGAATTTCAAATTCAAAATACAACCTTTTTCTTGATTAGACACATTTATGAGCGCTGCGGATGCATAGGATGTTAAAATTGTTACTTTATTGAAATTTTATTTATTAAATCTGCTTGTATACTAAATTTACAGTTAGATATGAGTTTTATTTCCATATGCAGTTTCGAATAATTTGAATCTCAACTTAACATCGAGTAAAGGACGGTTTATGATTGACGTAATATTATTAACATACTCGTAAGATAGTTCAAGTATTTGAGTTGCCATGTTCCGTTTTATGATTGAATCATGAACCGTAACATGGCAATTCAAATACTTGAACTATCTTATGTTAATAACCGTCCTTTATAATACCTACCAATACGAAGTTGCTATTTGCAAGTTTATATGCATAGGTAGCAAAAATTTCATTTTATGATTGCAATCGAAGTAATGAGATTATCTTAAAGAGATTAAATTAAATTCAAGGACTTGCCAAAGCGTAGAATGTGCAGTAATTGAAGTAAATGTAATTTTCATTATTCTTCCGCAATTTGCACAAAACGCAATATCTAATAATGTCTAAGTCTATGTAATACACGTTGAATGCCCACATTTCAAATCTTTAAGAATTCGCATATATAGGTAATACCTATACTTACTTTTATAATTTGTATACCGTGTCTAATGACAAAACAAATTGCGAATGCGTTTTGCGGTTATACTTGTCGTTTCGGTTACCATGGAGATGATTATGATGATTTCTCGGTACTGTATTGTATTGTATCAACTAGTCATTACTTAATAAACTAGGTAATGGCGTAATGAAGTAATCTGCGCGGTGAACTTATACTCAGTTTTTATTTTGTTTCTTCAATTTAGATATTAATTTTGCTTATTTTTGTTTTTTGTTCACGCTGAGAAATAGGAGGTCGTGACATGACATGAACAATTTAATTCGCCTTGGAAATTATTGTAAAATGAAATTGTTTATATTATTTATGTTTTACTCAAGTTACTTGCGCATTTCTTGAAATGTAATAAAATATAATAACTAATAGATTCCAATCAATGCAATAGAATTGTAAAATTAAACAAAAATATTTTCAGTTTTTATTGCCAATAAGTATACTGATTTTTTGTTTAAACAACAACAAGTATTTAAATATTTAAATTTAACATACAAAAATACGAATTAAATAAAAAAAAGATTTACCTTATTTTGTTGGGTTGGGGAAATCAGTAAAAACTTGAAGTTGATGTTTTGCTGATTTGATTCTTCGTCCAATTGAAGTGGACTGTGGACAAATGTTGTTAAAGTCAAATTGGAACGCACTGTATGCACACTCAACCACACGAAGCGTGTCTGTGTCGTTGGAGGAGCGATGGTGGTGCGTTTTATAGTCGTCGTCGTCGGCAGGCAGTGCGGACCCGGACAGGGACAGTGGCTTGGTTTGGTAAAACGGCGATGCCGGACCAAAAACGGTACGCGAAGACGCGACGCCCTCCCCACCCCCTAGACCTAGACCATAGCAATATCATTATTTGCTAGGATGTGTAAGTGTGCAAAAATGCAAGTGACGATTGGAAAACTTTTTAAACGTGAAATTTCGAACAAAACTCTCAATTTGATTTTATAAAATAACAAATAAAATGATTGCAAACGTTAAATTCCTAATCATTTTCCAGCTTTAATCAAGCGCAATTTTATAATTGCCGATCGTAAAATTAATATTTAAATTAATTCTACTTCTACAATAAATGCGACTTAGTTATATCGGTTTTATAATAAAGAAAAAGTTTAATTCCAATCGAATAAATTTTTTGTAGAATTTTTAACTCCTTAAATAATTTAACTATCAGAATTTTGATATTGCTAGTAGGTAAATGTTGACAAAATAAATCGGTACGGATACGCACCGCGGAAATGTTTGAATTTATTTTGAATAATATGAAATAAATCGGTGAAATGAAATAACACCGTCGGCAAGTTGTGCGGTGCGAATTTAACGCACCGATTTTTTATGTTAATTTAAAATTATGGCCCCGCATCGACCTAATGCTACAGGCCCCGCACTACCTTAATCCGGCACTGGTAAGTAGGTATATGTATGTGTTGCTGGTGATGTTTTGGTTTACAGTTTGCCTTTTATACTGTGCATTTGGGATGAATAGCGCTGAATCGATCCTCGTGAGAGATGATGTTGCCCTAGAGAAAGCAAATGCGAATGTGAACGCAAGCAAAATGGTGAGATGTAAGGATGCAATTTTAGTTCACATTATTTTGTTTGTAAAGGACAGTACAGGCAAAACATTACGGCGCATGATCAGCGTAGAAAGCAATCCCAGAATATCATGGAGCATGCGTAAACAAATTTTGCCTGCACTATAATGTTTCCCTCCTTTTCTAAGGTTGTCCGCGATTCTTGTCCAATATTAGTGGTCCATTATATTATATGTCAATGGTTTAGTCACGCTTATAAGAATAAAAACTTGAAATTTGACGCCATTATTAATTTGTATTGTGTAAAACTTGCCGATGCTCTTTTCTTACATCTAAGTCATAATTTTGTAAGGCGTGGCCTAAGTATTTGTGTTCGTGGAATTAAAAGATAACCAAAAACAAGAGAAATTTTCGTCATGTGTCAAAACTCAGAGTCAACGTCCTATGTTGTTTGATGTGCAAGTTAAAATTGATGGAAACCAGTTTGAATATTAAAATTTGAATACTTAAATATGGAAAACAATCTATCTAACCAAACAATGTATCGAAATCTGAATTGAGGACACTTGATAAAATGTACCTGAGAAAAGTATTTATGTTAAAAGAAGATTTTTTCCTTAGAAAATAATGTGAAAAGAAATATGAAATATGACAGTTTTATTAAAACTTACTTCAAGACGATATTTAATAAAACGGTTCAATATTGAACTTCAACTATTCAATAAAAATCTTGTTCAATGCATAATCGTTTGGAGAAAAAAAAAAGCAAAAAGAAACAATAAACAATTTTAGTTTCATTTCAAATGACCATGCCATGACATGGTGAGTGTAGATCTAGATCAAAAAACTAGTTTTGTACACGTAAAATAGAAAAATTATGCAGTCGACTAGATTAGAGGTTTTTGTATATTTAGTAGTAGGTTGATAGCACTGTACATAATTGTTGTCGGACTGTCTCCTTTCCTCCAAGGAGATTTTATTGTAAAACTTTCATTTAAAACGGTAGCGTTATATCCATAACGTAACACTTCAGTCTATCTCCTTCTTTCTCGTTCTTGGTATGTTCTGTGAATTTACTGACAATTGTTGTTTGGGTTGCATACTTTTTGGGATTGTTCGACGTGTAACCCTGCGTCTGACGTTTGACAGTAGTGATTTCGTGTGAGTAATTTCTTGTTTTAAATTGGTATATTCCATCTAATAGTATATTGTTATATGAGCGATTATGATAGCCATTGCTCACGAAGATGATGTTTGAGCCCACGAGCCGCAAGGCGAGTGCCGCAATTCATCTGAGTGAGCAATGGCCATAAACGCGAATATATAATACTATGCTTTTTCTACACCTTGCACTATTGTTAACACAAAATACAAATTGTGATGTTCTCGATGAAGCAACTGACAGCTGTAATAATATGGCGAGCGAAACATAGAGTCGGAATTCTTCGGGTTCTTTCGAGATCTTGGATCATATAGATAAGTTGGATCGGTCACTTCAAATTCGTTAAATCTTGTTGAACTTTAAATGATCTACGATCTACGATCTACGATCAATGTTATGAAATTGCAGTGATTTATGAAAATCCAGAATTCACGGTAGTGAGGTAGTGAGACCATTAATCACTCAAAAAATGCTAATAATGACCATATAACTAAATAGGTGTAGAAAAAATATCATTGTGGGTGTGGTGTGCAAAAAATAGTGTTCGCAACTCCTTGCGTTAAGTAGAGTCTTATTCCCTCGTTTTACGCACTCATTTCGCTCGTGCTCGCAAATCACTCGCTCATATGCGAAAATTACTATGGTTATAACTTATAACTTAAATTTGTAGAACAACTGCATCGTATTCTAAATTATTCTGTATGTATGCCAAGTCTCTGAATAAAAGAGTTTTCATGTTCAGTCGAAATCAAGTTTTAGTATTGGTTACGATAACAATACAATCAATACCGTGACAAACAGGTATTAAATATGTTTCAATGTACTTATATCGAACTGTTTCATAAATTTTGTTGATACAGTAAACCACAACACATCCTGTCATTTATAATCCAGTCATAACAACATGCAAAGTATAATTTCCATTTAAATGCGTAAATGAAGTTCGCAACGTCCTGTGTTTTCAATAATACAATTTCCATAGGTAATGATTTACAAATGTTCAGATTTCAATTGAAATGCGTGTGTGGTATGTGTATCATGACAAACAGACACTGAGAAGTTGGTTATGAACTCTGAGTAAGCCGGAATGTGGAGAAACGCCGGGAACCGGGAAACTTATTAGTGGTGGCATATGCATGTGAAATGATACTTTCTCGCCCCTTGCCTCTCCGCCGATAACCGACGTTTGTCAGTTTTGGATATTCAGACATTTGGAACGTTCACGCTCACTATAAACGGAGTAGGCACAAACAATGTGTATTCGTAGACAGATGCATAAAGGTGTGTTAGTGTGTTTATCCATGCGGTGCGGTTTTCACATAAAAGCATAAATCATTCGAGGAATCGAGACAAAACTAGATGGAAAGGCCGAAATACGTCGTATACAAAGAGACGCAGTCGTTTTGGTTTTGCTGAAACGCCGAACATCGTGAAACACAAAGAGAATTGTGTTTTCTGGAGAATGGAGTGTATTGTGGTGAATAGTGAACAGAGAAAGGACAAAGCAGAATTCAGAAAGGACATAGAGCACGAAGAAACAGAAGAAACTATACGGGAAAAATCAATTTTCTTAACATGATTTTACAATATGCGCCACCTTTCCCCTCAAATATAAAACAATGTTGTTTGATTGTTCAGCGCCGACTAGTACTCCAGGTCTCGTGACAGGTACGAATTTTAACATAGATGTTGCGTATCTAGTCGCATCGCGGAAATATAGCTTAAGGAATTTTCGCAAAACACACAAAACAGACAGCGAAATAAAAACAGTTAAAAATCTGGTTAATTCTTCTCGGGCTGGAATTTCGTAATATTTGTAGCGCTCGGGCCAAATTGACGGCTGCAAAATATCAAAATGTAACATGAACCAAGAAGTGTTCCTTGGTTTGTTTCGCGACGATTAATGATCTGCATTTAACTATAACGAACTTTTAGAGCTGGAAGACTGAAGAGGAAGCAGATGAGTCATAAATATAAACGCAAGTGTATTCGTACTTACATATACATAGACGTATTGTATTAATTGAGCTGGGCCAGAAAACAACAACTTGCACTCCATAGAAGGTTTTAGTACCGAATTTTTAGAATTTCAGGCTCACAGGTGCGCCCACACTCGTGATACGTGTTTTGTTAAATTTAAGAGTCACCCGTTAAATGGCAAATGTTATTTTCACCTTCACCGAAACACGTTCAAACTTACACATATTTCATTTGCATCGTAGGTATCCACAATGCCAACGAATATGAAACAATACAAATCGCAAAATCGATAGAATATACCCACGTTTCAAATATACCAGTTTACAATTTGGTTAACTGCCCATACATATAACACAGGTCGCAAATTCATATACAGGGCCTATTCGAATTTTTATATATTTATACTTAATTAAGACACATCAAACAACTGACCGTGCAAATTTATTAGAAACCGTATATTGCAGACGAAGCTACTAATTAAAGCAATTTATAGTCCGATGGCTAATGGCTATTTTGGTAGGATTGTTGTTGTGTGTTGAATGTGACCTAATATTCAAAAAATAATGGCGAGTGCTGCAAGCGAATGGATCTGTTTCTGACTAGCTTGTACACGTTTCAAGTTATACTATCTCGGGTATAAATTTAATTATCAACGGGCAATTATTCAAAATTATCGATCAGGTGGTAACGGATACTGTTCAACTGGAATAGCAACGTTTATTGGGAGTATCAAGAATGCAAACTTTTCATACCAGCTAGTCTATATAATATGAGGATCAGGTGGTAAAATATATTGATGTGTACCTAACCTAAACTATATTGTTCTTAAAAAAACAGTAACGGCGGCCATACACGGTCGTTGATGTCTCAAGACATGTTCGTCGTGCATGTCTTAAGACATCAACGACCGTGTATGGCGGCCATAGAGGCGCCATGTACGACGATCATAAATTCAAGCGAATCTTGATTGATAAGTACAACGTCCTCTTGTTGTCATATAAAGTTCTTGAAAAAAAAGCAGTACAGGTGGCCATACACGGTCGTTGATGTCTCAAGGACATGTTCGTCGTACATGTCTTAAGACATCAACGACCGTGCATAGCGGCTATAGGGACGCCATGTACGATGAACATAAATTCAAGCGAATCTTGATTCATGAGTACAACGTCCGCTTGTTGACTGATTGGGGGTTGAGGACAAATAATGAATGTGTGAAAGTGAAAGTATCAGTTTTTAATTTGCAGCATGTCCACTTCCACTCGTATTGATGTCTGGAAGATTTACGCGTTAGCAAAATGACTGGAACTGGTTTTTGTATTGGAAATAAATGATGCTGGTTGGTTGGTTGTCAATAATTGGTTCGTGCGGCGTATAATAAAGTAACCGTGAATTAGATGCGTACATCCAAACACATCCGACATGCAGAGGTGGATTTAGGCATGGTCTTTATGGACTGCAGCTCAGGACCCCGTTCAATCATAGTGCCCCTTTGCTTGCGTCCATCGTGAACTTATACAGTCCTACGCTTCTGCTCTATTACTAATTAATGTTCATTTCAAGACGTGATACAGCAAATAATGCCCATCCGCTGTCGCGTTCCTGAAACTCTTCACTTTTTCATTTAATTGTTTTGTTTGACTGCTCACAGTCACCGTCGGCATGTCCACTCATAATTTTGACTTTGGTGTAGGTATACCGCAAAAAGTTCAAAATTGAGTTTAAGGCTGGTCTTCAGCTCCTACAGAGTGCGAGACACTTGATTGCCAGATTTCATCATCCAAGTATCCAGACTTTGGTCATTTGGGTAGGCCCCTAAATAGTGTTAGCCCAGGGCCCCTAAAGTTAGCGGTCCGCCCCTGCCGACGTGTGGTTTCATTTTTATTGCTAATTGCTCCACGCCAGCCACCGGTGGCGGCGGATGCGGTGCGACAGCATTCCATGCGGTTGAAAATAATGGAGGTATAGGTATATGCCAACATTTCATTCCTAAGCAAAAAATACCCCATTACAAGAGGCACGTGAAAAAAGTGAAATTAGATAGGTACTATGCGAATGGAGGAACATGTGAAATATGGAATCAGGAAAATTAGCTAACAGTGAGGTGGAGAGAGGGAGAATGAGTGAGAGGAGTAACCGGCGCGTTTTGGACAGTCCAATTAATATTTTATTTGATGGTTTCGCGACCCTAACTACGTGTCGGTTGATGTTGTCGTTATGTTTTTAATGATGCGACGTTTCCAAACAGTTTGTTTTTTGATGCAAAAAAGGAGAGAAAAAAAAACGAAAATTGTTAAAGGACATAAAGAAAAACACGAGTAAAAAGAAGAAAATTAAAACGGTCAAAAAGGATTAAAAACAGGAAAAAGTGAAAGACTATAAATGGGTAATTAAATGTAAAAACCTTCAACTCATTTTTTTACGTTTTTTCCTTGGAAAATTTCATTACGGGATTGATGTAGCTGGATTAAATAATGATCTAAGTCATCAAGAACTAAATTAACATTATTTTTGAATAGGACGCGCTAAATTTATACAAGAAATTTGAACAAAATTTTGGCTTGCATTTATTTATTAATAGTTTTTTAGCGGTTTTATTTTATTTTCAAAGCCGACGAGCTTTTATTATTTACACCGGTCCCTTCATGATTTCCATTTTTCATTTCTACATTTTTCCGGTTTACTCATTGTTCTCATGTAAATCTTTTTATTTTAGTGTTTCTATATTTCTTTCATTATATCCCTTATAATATATTCTGCTAGAGGTAAAAAACTACCCTGCGGATAATGGCTTGATCTTAGCCACAGCACTAATTGAAAAACTAGTGCGCAAGTTTATCATATACAAAAAAAATATATAAAAAAGAATTGAATATTAAATAATTAAAATACAACAAAAATTAGCATGGCAGAACGTGTTTCCAAATTTTTGTAGGTGCAATTTGTAGGTATTTAAATTTGTGGCACTAATGATTAATGACAAAAAAAAATTTCCACTAAACTCTTAAGTTTTCATTTCACTTGAATTGCAACATAATATTATGTTATCAGTTAACTGGTAATTGCTTTGCCTTGTCGTGTATTAGCTACAAATTTGCACCCTAAAGCATACACCAAAATCAACAAGTTGTATAGTAGATATTATCAATATGTATTAATTAGACCAGCCTGTTTCAATGTAATTAGTTTTCCTTTTCATAATTGTGAGAATTTTTCTGCTTGGGCTCCCCACAAATTTGGCGCCTGGAGTCGTGCTACCCGATATAGCTACGCCATTGGACCTGGACTGGGCACCAATTTTTGCTCTTAATGGTTCCAATGTTATACTAATGTAGCGCAATGTTTCAAAATGTTCCTATACTGTCGTAATATATTTGCCCTGCTGATGATGTATTGCCAGAGCAGATGGCAGAAAGAATAAAAGAGTGAGCAAACGAATAAATGTACAAAACATACAAAATATGGGCAAACCAAATGGACAAAATCGTAACTACAAAGCGTGGAAGCGCAAAAGAGGGCAAACGGAAATTGTTTTCTTGTTTTTATGTTATGTTTTTAATCCTTGACAGAACTAATGGATTTTTATATTTCTATATTTGTTCATGATTCTACGACTTTCATAATCTTTTTGACCATTTCAGAAAGGGAAAGATTTTGCAGAATTATGATTTTACATTAAACAATTCTTTCCGCAATTACTTTTGCTTTTTTGCACAAAATAAATAGGCAATTTAATCGCATTTATTCTCTAGGTTGCTTTCTTATTTTATGATTTATGCAATTGAGACGGTAATAAAAATAAATCTTTTTTCATTTTCCAAGAAAGCATATCTATTCTAATCCAGTCCAACAGGGAACTGTGAAAATCGGAAAATTGGGTATAGACAGAATGTAAACCGTCCACTTTGGATCTTTTTGAAAGGGAAAAATTGCAAAAAAAAACTTTCTAGGTTTTAGGTTTGCATCAGAGAACGGGGTAATATTATAAGATTTTCCCAACGTTTGCGAGCGTTTCGAAGCGTTTCCCAATAAATTTTCCTTTGGGGAATAAGTCGACTAACTTACTGGTTGGGATTTTCCCCTTTTCACAGTAGAACGCACACACAGTCGAATATTCTCTATAATGCACAAACGATTGTATGAAGCAACAAGCTTCAAAATGTTTACAAACTACATTTCCAATGTAGCGTTGTATTTCTGTCCGGAAAACCTAAGAAGTTATTTACTTTTATAAGCTATACCTATAGCTAAAAGGTACTCAATAAGATAATATACCTGAATAAATGCATAAAAACAGTGAGGAAATTAAACAATGGAAATTTTCCAAAGTTTTCATTGGCATCATAACTTTTAAAAAAACTGTTTCACTACCAAAACACGTTTCATCGTAGGTACTTACTGGCTTCAAATAAATCATTATACTTAATTAAATCTGAACCGAGTAAATATACTAAATTTCCTTAATATATTATTGAATTTTCCGAAATTTATAATGTACAAGTACAATGTAATGCAGAGCGTATTCAGGGGGGTCCATATCCCCCCCCCCCTCCCTTCGCTCTTTCAAATACGTACACATTACAAACACAAACTTCAAAAATAACAATTCTTTTTCAAAAATAGTAAAGACGGGTGATGAACCCCCCCTGGCCCAGTCGTGGGTACGCCCCTGAGTAACGATATTTGTAACGAATACTTTTTATGAATACTGAGTCCGAACGAAACGAATAGGTACAAGTACACGAAAATAACGAAAAATCCCATCACTACTGGGTAGACCATTTAATTGTTTATTTT
>JARJEB010000762.1:0-11581 GCA_030264535.1 Liometoxenus newtonarum
GTTAGTATTTCCATATTTTTCAGTTTGTTTTTCCTCTGTTACTATTTACTAACATTTAATGATGTTAAAAACAATGATGTTAGGAAGATTGAATGTAAAAAAGCATCTCATCGTTTACGGAGAGTGACCTTGAAATGTAGATTTTAAGCCGCCTTAAAATCACATGGGAATTTGGCTCAGAACCCGCTTTACTTGTCTACTTTTATTTTTATTTTTTTTTACATAAATATGACTCCATAGCATATGTGCCGATTTTTAAAAATAATCTGCGCTCATAAAACATTTTTACATTTCCGATTTTTGTATTGTTGTTAAACATTTTCTATATTGTATATTTCTTTATATTTTCAGAAATGGTTAGTATTTCCATATTTTTCAGTTTGTTTTTCTCTGTTACTATTTACTAACATTTATACTCTTATTGTGAAAGTTGCACGGGCAAATGTTTTACATAAATTTCCGTCTTGAACATGAACAACATCGAATGAAACGTGAAACTTTACTTGGCGCGCGCACACCCTTTTTGTCTTAAACAATATTTTATGCAAATGCAAGCCCAATACAACGCGTAATAAATATTTGTTGTGAATATGTAATATGGAGGGGACCCGCGCGCCATTTAAGAATGAAATATTTGTAAAACGTTTCACAACATCGAACAAAGGAATTCAGAATGGATGGAAAACATCAAGAAGAAGTTAAATAAGTAAAGCCATTTTAAAAATTATATCCAAATAAATAAGAACAATAAATAAATCAAATGTGTTTATAATTAAGAAATTATTAATCCTTTAGATTTGGAGTTTGAAAGATGCATCAACAAATTCTTCTCGACCAAAAAGAGTCTTTTGAAAGTTAAACTTTGTCATGCTCAAAATCGCATGTTATTTTCAATTTGGAAAGTTGTAAACTTGTTTCAAGGCCCAAGCTGCACATCATCCTGATCCGGATTGAAACATTTCCTAATTTTTAGTTTAAAGTTTTATGTGTTTTATATAAGTTTAGAACAGCGGGCGAAAAGTAGCATCAGCGATCTAAAATAGTAGCTGATAGAAATTGATAGAAGAAAGTAGGTATATTTTCACATATCTAAGCGATTTTTTCCCTTTTATTGCAAATAGTTACTCTTCAGCTTCAGCCAGTCTCAAAAACTCAGGTCTTTTCCTCTTCGTTTCTGTATAGATACTGGTGGAAACTCAAACTCAAAAGACCGTGTGCGAGTGAGTGTATGACAGCGCTTTAGAGAGGATTTAAGTTTCCACCAGTTTGGAAATATGGGGTGGATTGTGTAATATGACCAGGTAAATTCTTTTCGGAATTAAATGAGAAATGATAAAGATAAGAATAAAGTGAACCAAAAGGAGTAAACCAGTAGCCCTATAACAGCAGTAGAAGAGCTTGCGTCCGGAGCGACGTTATAAATTTCAACAAAGGAATTTAGAAAAGCGGGATCATCAATATTGAACATCAAAGAGTGGGGTGATGAAGACTCGATTTCCTTTTTCGATATCCCCCCCCCCCCCCCACCCGAGGTATGTGTGCGTCGTCCCCTGCCCTCTTCAATATTATTCTCTTTGAGTTTCATTCCCAAATCTTTCTTGTGCTTGGTATATGTACTTTTCACATCATCATCATCATCATCATGCTACATATACATAAATAATTGATATCCTTCGTTCAGTATTGGCAAAATAATTACAAAGAAATACAAATATAAAAGAGTCGAATGTAAAATGTTCACGAATCTCCTGTACTCGGTCCCGCTGTCCAGAGCTACGAGAAAATGTTTTAACTTGCGGAAATTTTGAGTGAATTGAGTGTAGTGTAGCGATATTTTCCATTCCTAATGCAGCGCATTCATTTTAACATTTGAATTGGGACTTGAGATGTCAATTTGAAAAATTACTTCGTTTATTTTATAACTACTAAACTGTTACGAGTTAATCGTTAACGTTAACATTTCAATGACCATTAAACTTCTCTCAACACTATCTTCCGCGTCCTCTTACTTCTTAGACTTGTCTCTCGACAAATGACAAAGTCTAGCTAAAGTAGGTAAGTACAACCGAGGGCATCTACCCTACCGCACCAACACCTCCGACGAACATATAAAGCTTAAAACGTTTTCGAAAACGAACGAAGGCACGAAATGATATAAGACATTTCCATTCGATCCGCGAGATATGAAGTGGATATAAATATGCAACGAGACGCTTGTTAGATATCAAGTGGCCTATGGAAATGACAGGCGCGCGTCTTTGAAAGCAAGTAACGTCGCCGATACTCACAGAGAGGGGCTCATCCAGTCAGTCATTCATCTGCCCGCACCCATTTATAGACTAGACTGGATAGAATACCATCACCATTCTTCGCCTATGCCTCTTATCCCAGGGGTAGGCAGACTTTCCAATGAAGAAATCATGATAGTGCCATTTTTTATTTGAAACTTGGTGAAAACGGTGACATTGCATCGCGTTTGAAAGCTTTGTTATGTCTGCGTTGATATCTGAAGAGCAGGGGTCTGCCTACCCCTGGTCTGTCCCTATAGTAAGTTTTTTTTTTCCCTATATATTCCCTTTCCACTTAGTTTCTTTTTATATGTCCACAATGTCTTCTTTTGCATTGTACCGAAAGATATGCCATTGAGTTGTTAGTATTGTTGACTTGAAATGGAAATTGAAATGTAAGTGCGAGCTAAACCAGTTTAGAGATCCGGACTTGCATCAATTGGGTAGGTAAAAAGTGGACATTATTCTGACGAAAGGTTGAGTCCTAAATTGTTGTTATGACGTAAGAAGTTCAAAGGAATTGTTAACGAAAACAATAAATATTTTAACGGTATTAACAACGATGTCCTTAGAATTTTCATTAGCGAAGTCACATTAATTCTGGTTAAAACTTGAATGAATTATTACTGACAAGATAAAAATCTGATGTTTAAACTAACATAAAAAAATTACACTTCGAAGACAATTTGGATGTCACCTTGTGTATTTAATTTGAACCCCATTGAAAAATATCCAAAAATCCAAAAATTCAGATTTCCTTTGAAAGGACGCATTCATTTACAAATCATACAAATCTTCTCTCTCTATCGAAACTGTTTGGGTTTAAATACAAGAATTTTTTACTGTTATATGCGTTCATTGTGCAAATCCTCTTGGCAAATCCTTATTCACGCTCGTTTAAACATCCACAAAAAGCTTTTTTGCTTCTCGTTTCTTCCTTTCTCTACTCTTTATCCCAACAGTCATCCACCTTCAATACAAATTCGAATAGGTTGGGTATCAACTCCAAAGGGAGAAGGGAGAACTGCCAAAGTAAAAAAAAAGAGGGAAAAAGACGTCTGCAAGTCTAGATGAGTACAGCAAAAGGAAGTATGAAAAAAGATGCAACATTTCAAAAAAATCTAACTTACAAGAGCGTTTGGTTAGATGGTTAAAGGTCTAACCATTCCAATTCACCAACCGCTGACGCACATCAGGATCCAGATCAAACGATATCATCATTGTATTTACACGCTGATAATGTTCACGTTCCACGTTCCACCACGTGTATTTAGGGTTCTCCGTTCGGTCGGACAGAAGCAGGAGAGAAGTTCTGAACTCCTACCCCCAACCAAACTATGAATTCACACCGAACCGGTATGCCCGTTCCTACCAATTTAAATTCTACAAATTATACAAACATGCTCAGTTTCAATTTGCATTTTAATCGAGTCAAATTGCCACCGCTCTGCGCTAACATTACATTGTATCGCCCATATATTAACATGGAGGTGTAGGATTTATGCATATACGGTTTGAATCTGGCGGGTTTGACGCGTGACGTACGCAGGCGTGGCCATTGTGGCGCTAGTCGCACAGAGCAAATTGGCAACGCAGCGAAGGGAAGGTGGGGCGCGTGGCGCCCATCCGAGTAGTTGAACGTTTTACGATTAGAGTTATGACATATGTTACACTTATGATTAGTTACGAAATATACTTATGTTCGTTAATTACATCCTGACAACCTAATAACAATTCAGATTTCTTTTGCAAAGACACTCAATCAGATACCTATCTCTTCTCTCTCTCTCTCCCTCTCTCTCTTTCGATTTGTATTTAACCAGAAAAATATTTTACTGATATATGGTTTGAGAACAATTATAAACTTTTTGTTCTTTCATATTTCTTTAATTCGATACTTAGTGGTCCTTCGAACCGGATGGTTTGATTTTGACTGTTATGAGTTACGACTGATCCGTATGTCAACGGAGTGTGTCATAACCAAACCATACAGTTCGAAGGACCATAAAGAATGTTTAGCGTCTTTTTGAGGAATTGCATTATTTTACGACTTAAATGTCGAAGGACATGTTTCAACCTTTACATGATATTTTATTTTAAGTTTTTATTAAAATAGTACACAGTACTTGTCAATTTATTTTAATTTAAAACATGTGTGAAATTGTCGTATATAATTCTACGTCACTACGTCATTACTCGACAAAATCTTACTTGCAAGTCACTTAAATTCTTTCTGTTTTTGGCACATGCGCCCTCGTCAAGCCAATTCAATTGATTTTGCAGTGGTTGCATTGTTATGTATCCAACCATGCGTCATGGGGGGTATGGAGGTTAGACCCCCCGCATTCGCTCTTTGAAATACGTATACATCACAAACACAAACTTTAAAAATAACAATTTTTTGCAAAAATAGTAAATTTTTTTATGTTCGCATCTGTGAACAAAATTACGAGAAAACGAAGAATAAAAATGGGAATTTGAAATAATTAAAAGTTAAAAACTAAACATTTAAAATTCCGTAATACATGAATCGGATAAAACTGTGTAATGTGAATTAAACATAACCAGTTAAAGCAAAGTAAAATACATATACCTAGAAAGGAAGGCTAAGCTAAAGGCAAATGTTGAGGAAAAACAGACTGCTTTGCTACTGCTGTTTGCCTGCAACATGTTATATGCGAACGAGTTAACCCGATGGGACTTATATTCCCATTGCACTCATCAACGGCTATTGTCACTTCAACGAACGAACTTCTACCTACAGTCGTACACCATCATCTATACGTTTAGCACCACGGATCCTTAAGCCTTTAGCCACCATTTCCACCATCCTATCCCTATGTAGATAAGTGTAAGCAATAGGAATAGCTTGAAACTTTTAATGAGAACTTTTCATTTAAAAAGCTAAAGCTTGCGCGAATTACGTTCGTCAAATAAAGTCAAATAAAAATAACTTTCGTTCAGTCTAAATGTCTAAAACTTATACTTTAGTTAAGTACTTTATCCTTAAACTTGTGTAATACGGATATCAAGATTTAAGAAAATTCAAAGTCCCATATATTTTTGGTAATAAAACGTAATAATCCCTTTTTTATTCCTTATAGGTATATCGATTTAACTTTAACATTTCAAATCACCTTAAACTCTACTTAGTCCATTGAAAACTAATATAATAATATACCATATGAACAAAAATTATTTAGATAAAGGGTGGCTTTGGAATTTTGAACGTACGTTGGAAGTTTGATTCATCGTCAGTAGTCAATGCGTTTCGGAGCATTTCGGGTGACGATGAATTAAATATGCAACTTACTTCAGAATTCGAAAGCCACTCTTTATCTAAATAATTTTTGTTCATATGGTACTTACTTAATATAAAGTGTAAAGCGCAACGAAAATGTAGGTAAACGCGTAATTCGGTATAGCGCTTCGAGATAATTATATTATGCAAGAGGTTATTAGTCGCGCTTAATTAGCCCATCGATTTCGAAAACTTCACTCTTTACTTCTACACCGATCGAATAAGCTTACAAAAGTTGAAAGTTGTAGGTAGTAAGCATTTCCCTACACTTATCGATTGTTTCGCTTTTCTCAAACTATATACAAAAGAAGTTTCATTGTCTTGATCATCGTGATGGCTCGTTCCATTCCTGGTATTAGGTAAAGGAGGTCTTATTCGATTCTTATCAATTCCAATTAGCAGTTTCGCATTTGCCAACTTCGAATATTCCAAAAATCATCAAGAACTATCGAATTACATGTATACAAGGTGTCCCAATGAATATAGAAATAGTCAAACAGTCAAACTGAAAAGTAAAACCAAAAATCAAACAAAAATGAAAACAAGCTATGTTTGTATTTTGTAAAAGTCAATATAAATTCAGCCATAAGTTTAATATTTTTGTGATTTTTCTACGCATGTTCATTGTAAAGTCCCGAGGATCAGGAACCTGGATCAGGCTCAGTTATGCGTCCCCTCGATTCTCGTGCCGAAAACAGCTTTTCAGTTGTAACTTATAATGAAGTGGGTGTTGTTGTTTAGGGTTGGTGTTGCATTGTAATCGTGTTTAAATCAATTAACATTTCGGATGTGGTGTAATGGATACGCGAATACTTCCCAACGAACGTTAATACGGAACAAGTCATGTTACGATTACCAACAACCATCCATCCATCGGAAACACAGTGTAACTTTCAATTGAAATGCGAAAAGAAAAGGGCGATGGTGCTACAGGAACGTGGTACCGCCACGACCACGACGTGATTCTATATCGATTTTATATTTTTAATTTGTTTCCCATATCGTTATGGGACGGCTGGTTGTAAACCTCACGAAGCTATTAATAGGGTTAAAACTCATTAACTTTTTATAATTTAATAATTTTTCATTAGGGAATGAAAGATTTACTTGTAATGTCAGATGTGTGATTGAAATTAAAAACTTTTGTGCCAAAAATAATAATAAATTGCTTTCAATTTGGTTAAATTATAGAAGCTTGAGAAACTAGTATAATTTGTACCCAGCACCTTGAGCAATTTATATGGCAATGTTCTGTGGAGTCCTTGCTTTTCAATTTGTAATTTCCCTGTATCTACTGTCGATCTTTGAAAAAAAACTAACATCGTGCGTTTACAAAATTTATTATCGCTTGCGTTTTTCTTGGAACACCCTGAAAGTGAAATGTGGAAATAGGAAATCCAATTGTAAATAATTCAAAATGTTTTACGGTTAACCTCAGACAGTTCATTCTGGTTGCTGGACTGCGTTGTGTTGTGTCCACTGCTGTTCCGAAATCAATTATTTAGAGTCCGGTGCAAAGATACGGCTCACCTTTTGAGAGGCCTAGAATAGATAGGCAAGTGAGGTGAGTGCAAAAAAATCGACATGTTAGGTAACATGACTGCCCACTTTGTCGCACAAATAATGTCATCGTGAATGGTAAATTTAGTAGATAATGCGGATGGAGTAGATCCGATAGATCCGGAGATTGTGGAGTAGAGAAGAACTATTCATTACGTTATGGTAAACCCATCAAAATTATGTATTTTATGTTCACGTTGGGAAATTACAGGGAAATGTGTGCTAAATCAATATATCAATTAATACAATCGTGTTAACTTGTTATTGCTTAAACGTCATTGCAAAATATCAAATGTTCAAGTATATAAATGCAATTATAGAACCGAAAACGATTGGCTCTGGCCTGTGGGTTCAGTCGATGTGGGAATTGAACGAAACGGCCGCCATAGCATGATTGCAACAATGTTGTTGAGTTGTCCAAAGTTTTTCATACAAATCGTTATAATAGTAGTTTACGTAACTAGAGTGGAAATTCGCTTATTGCACGATACGACTGCACACTTTCCACTCGTGTTACGTACAATACTTGTTCTGCGACCACAAAATATGAAATAATAATAAAGTGAGGACAACCCATAAAACACAAGTGAGTTCATCTGGTTGCATGCATCCACGCGGTTGTCAACTTCCTGGCCAACTTCATACAACGTCATACAATATAATAATTTTATAGAGTGAAAGAAAACAAACCAAATAAGTTAATAAAGTGCCAACAGGTTGTATTGCGATTAGGAGATGGCAACCAAACTGCAACATGAAACTTTGATGTTCGATTGATGAGGTTAAAAAAAGTTAATGTTGCCAACTTCCGCATGTACCTTTCGTTATGTAACACCTTGAACGTAAACGTACGTAATGACTGTTCGTAAAAACTCGGTTCAGCGCCTGCTGTTTGTGTATATTTGTGTATTTTTTGTAGTGGTCGTAGAAAAATTGCCATAATTATTGATATTATGGCAGCTTCGGACTGATCATTAAATTTAACTGAAATACAAAAAGTTTCTTAAAAGTGGAGGAACTATAACTTATTGTGATATTTCGAAGCCAAGGAAGTGAAGAAGAAATAATAAAAAGAAAGGACGGAATGGCTAGAATCGACTCGGCCGTCATTACAGTTGACCAAGTTTTATTTGAAAATTTTCCACCCGATGTAAACTTCAACCCTATAAATTCCAGAGATTTGTCTGTTTTCTAGTGTTTCCTGTCGTGTCCGTTTGCTCGCATTTCTATACTTTACACGAATCTACCCACCAACACCGACTATATCTCTATTACCTAAGTGAAAAATCGGTATGGTTGCAGCGACCGAAGCAGAGAAGAGCTGCTTTAACTATATCTAGAGAGGAGGCACTTTTATGCGAATAGAGAATCGGTTTGCACCCACCAACGAGGGCTATGACTAGTTGAAAGACTGCGTTTGTGTTGAATGCAAAATGACAAATATAAAGATGAGCACAGTCAAGAAAAAAATCCTCAGTCTTGTGACAAGATATGGACGGATGTAACAACACAGACACACAGACAGAATTCCGATGGAAAGATTAGTGCAACAGTGTCAGATGAGAAGGATAATGGAAGGATGAAGGTGTCCACACTGTGAATCGACCGAATTCGGCCAAGCGTTCACATCATTCGCTACGTTGTCCAATCAAGTGGAAAAAGCGTTGTGTGCATTGAACCGTTATCATGTTCCTACCGGGTGTAAAATAAACCTTTCGATAACAAAGTTATTTTAGAGTTACGCAGAATTAATCGACACTATATGTATAGGTAAGTACATAAAATAGAAATTGAAAAAAAAAAATAGTACGTAAGTTAGGAAAACTTAAAATGGCCCCAGAAAATTGAAAGTTCTGCAAGTGCAAGCACTATAAGAAAGAAACAATGTTTCATTTCCGTTACGTTGACACTTCACTTGCACATTGTGATTGAACCATGACGATTCGACCATACACAACAAAAATAGATACGAGTTAAAGTACAACCGTAGGTATCAGTCATGGAAATGCGTTTATGGTCAATCTTAAAATGTTATGCATCAAGGTACGGTTTAATAATTAAAATACAAACTAGTACCAGTCGTACCTCGTAACGTTAAACATACTTCTTTTATGTGTCATTTGTCGTCACTGATGTCACTTTTCTCGGCTCTTGTCGTACACAGTTGCCAACGCTGTGTTGCCAGAGCTACAAAAGTCTACTACTGCTTCTTCTTCAGCCTCTTTCTAGTCCAATCTTGAACCAGGCCTCTTGCTGTGTATTGTACATTTATACTATCACTTGGAGGATTTGCTATTAAATCCACCACGCTTGGCAGGCGGGTTGGTGGATGTTCTTTCTATAAACTAGACGAATATTAATATTGGCCTATTACCGGGCTTCGAACCCGGGACGCCTGAGTGAGAGTCAGCGGTTATTCTAACTCGCCTATGCGCTCCGCTTACTACTAACACTACTAGATAGTTACGTAAAAATGCTTTTGCTCCGCTAATTTTCAATTTTTTTCATAGGATATGGTATATTTCGATAAATTGAGTTCCAAATAGCTGAAATGTGGCGGCGGAAATTGACACTTTAAAGTTTTTTTTAGGTTAAGTTGTGTATTTTTCCTTCCCAGTTCGGTTTGGGTGGTTTGGTTTGGTCTTAAGTAGTTTCAGACCGTATTGGGGTTAGCAGGAGGGGTAGTGCCAGAACACAAACGTACTTTGGTTTCAGCGTACTTTGGCATTTTCAAGAATTTCCCCCTAGAATTACGGCAACCAACACATTAGGACCATCGTAAACTTAACATATTCCTTTGCATTCCTTGAAAGTGCTTTGGTTTTGTTAAGTTAGTTGCTAGAAAATGGTGGAGGTTCATGAATAAATATTGATAAGTTACACATTCCATCAATATTGAACGACATGAATGTCAGATTAAATAAAAATCGAATGTAATTGCTGTTATAACAAGCAAATATACCTATGTCTAGTGCTGTACATATACATATAGGATCGATGGATGATAAATAATTCAAATTCGCTGCCCTATTTACATTTGCATTGACGATGATGATGCCGAGTTGGCGGTCGCGTCGGTGTGCCGTTAGTGCGGTGTAACCAACACATAGGTAGTTGTGCGGAATGCAAATATGTATGTAGGTACGTGATCTATACCTACAAGCGGTTCGCTTATAAATCATAATAATTTATTAAAATATAATAACGCATCATGTGCTGTACGAATTTAAACCATGACTAATTGTCGACTGGTCTAATATTATTGTAACCATATAACATCAGTGAAACAAGAACCAGCAGTGTTAGAGGAAAGTTTGGTAAATATACAAATGCATATGTGTTTCTAGTCTACACAACATGCGCCACTGTACATGTTGACATTCAAAATAAATGTGGATAATTAACGTGTACAGAAGCGTCACATACAACTTTATGGATAACGGAATAAAACCATTTGAATCCCTTTCTAAGCTTATCACTGGCAGGAAAAGTTCTTGTTTTATGCCGTTAAATATATGTGCTCAACACGCCAACACACAAGCATATTCATCAACGTACACAAGAAGAAGAAGAAGACTGGAGAATGCAATTATTACGATAATAAAAGTTATTTTTTTATACTCCTGTATTATGTTACGTAATATTTTTTGTAGTGGACTGCATCGACGTTTATATTTTCTTTCCTGTTTTACTTTACATTCCGCTCAGTTTTCTTATATTCTCTTTATAGCGTGCACTCCTTGGAGAATGTTCTCCTAACTACTCCCAACATGTTATACATCATCATGATTGGCCGCAGGACTCGAGGGACTTGTCAATCTGCGTTTGGCAGATCGGATAGAAAAGTGCTCAGCTAAACTTTATTTCGCCTTCTTCAATAATGCAACATCAAAAAGAAACCAAAGATCAATATATACGGATTCTACAATTATATCACATACTAGCTGAAAGAATATTTCAGTTCTACTGAAATTAGGAATAAATTGTTCCATTTTTATCGTTAACATATTTATGGTGACCATTGGGGCTATATTTTACTTCATGGTACCCAAACTAATTTTTGGGCTAATATCAAGTTTAGGGTGGTCCGCCAATTTTCAATTTTTTTCATAGGATATGGCAGCGTTTCTCAAACTTTCGTATTTCGCGCCCCCCCCCCCCTTTTAACTTTTCATAATTCTGCGCCCCCCCTGTATAAAACAGCAGAGTATATGCACTTGACTGAAATTTTTATTGGTGACCAAAAAAAAAAGCTCTCAAGTCTCAATAAAGAGGCGCACCTTGTGATGCGAGGTGATCAAAAAAAAAGCTAAAGCTTTAAATAATTTTATCCGCGACGACCACATAAAACAGCGATTACTATGTGTGTATGCAGGCACATATGACAGACATTATCACCACTCGCGAATTATGAGCTTAACACGAGTCAATT
>JARJEB010000767.1:0-33832 GCA_030264535.1 Liometoxenus newtonarum
CAAAAAAATTTCGCTGTATGTTATTGCAAATCTAATGCTGAATCTAAAAATTGCTCTCGCTAAAATCTCAAAATTTTATCTGAAATGTTATGAGCAAAGTAACTACTACTCGCGGCAAAAGTAACGAATCGTTACGAATACTTAAAAGTAACTAAACTGCACACCTCTACTAAAGAATGCTACCATGTGCTCAAAACAATGCAAAAATCCCGACATATGAAGATATCAACTTGAAATTGGATCATTTTCAGAAGGGACCTAACCTCAAATTATAACTTTCGAAAAAATTAATTTTTTGCTTAATTGGCAAATTAGGGGGCGGAATTGAGGGCCAGGGAATCATTTTATTTAATTTTCCAGTGATTTTGATGCCTTTATAGCCTATAAATTGACATTTTGCAACATATTTCATGAATCATCATATAATGTAAAATTATTTTATATTACTTTAATTATTTCAGTTATTAAATAGTAACAGAATACATTCTAATTGCGGCCATATAAGCTCAAAATTTAATTTTCTTCAAGATTCTGCAATTAGATTTCCGAAATATTGAAAAAATTCGTGTTTTTACAAAAAAGTCTTGTTAAAATTCTGTTTCCTTTATAATAAAGCATGAAAATTATCTCTATAACGGTTAAATCATTATTTCCACTCCCAATTTCCATTGGAAGAGGTCGAATTAATGTTTAATTGCAAATTTTAATTATTTATTTTAAAACCAAGATCTAGGAAGTTTTGTTTTATAACCATGCTAGGTTGGTGATATGTCAGAAAATTTTGAATTTTTAGCGAAGTTTCCAACCAAAATCTGGGGACTTTGTTTTTAGGTTGGTTCTTGGCTATCCTGAGTATATAAAGAATGTCAGCGGATGAGCTTTTTGCAGTCGATCGGAGGGTGTCGTTGCGTACGCATCTTCGCGAAGCTTTGCTCGGCCATTTTGATGCATTTTGAGTAAATACGTGGCAGTGACGAGTGACGTCACATCGAAGTTAATGTTGCCATCTTGTACTATTAAGATGGCGACTGTTGACAATTTTAACAAGTTTTTTCAACAAACTCCAAAGCATAATCTGTTTTTCTCTTCACTATCTTTTCACCAATGTTTGAAATTATGAAAGTGTTTTGTTTTCCTTCCTGAAACTAACAAACTTGATTATTATGTAAGTACCTTCTAATCATAAACTTTAATTCTTCATGTTTTTAAAACCAGTCTACGCCAACGATGCAACAATATGCAATGAATGAACATTTTTTATTGATTTGACAATTAAAGTGTATCCTAACCTCATCGACTAATCTGTACTGCAGACTATAAAACATCAAAACAAATCTCAAATGCATTTCATGGTTTGTTATATCGTATCGGAAAATGATGTTAATGATTCGGCAAGCATAGTTCGGAACTACTTTGAGTAGTTTATAGTTTTAGAGGGGCATTATTTAATTTAGAATTGTATAAGTGTTTCAGTCAAATTCTTGGGATTTATAAATACGCTGAAAGAGTGCAGAAACTGATCGTACAGTACAGAAGATCAGGGAAACTACTACCAGCGGCGAAGTATGGCAAGATGATAGCAAGAAGCAAGTTAGCAGAATTTGAAGATAGCGCGAGCAAGATGGCAAGAAAGGTATGCTGAAAGTCCCAGTCCGGTTCTGTGCTGTATCGAATACGTTCCGTCAGCTGTTGCTGATCGTAAGGTCAGTAGAACACTGATTTCAAATTTTTTTTCTTATTATACAGGGTGGTTCAGATTCACAGGTGCACCATATTGATAACTTTTTTGTTTGAAGAGTTACGAAGCCGGTTAAATTAGCAGAAAGATACAAAATTTAATACTTACCAACATGCTTTCTTCAGATTTTGAAAGTATTGTCTAGTTTAGAAGCTAGAACGCGAAAACTGAATAATGTCCTTGTTAAAAACTGTTACCTCGCATATCTCGAAAACTATCAATGGCACAGTTTTCAAAATTTGCCACAATAAATTCACCAATGATATACATATTCTGAACAAAAACAAGAAACATAATTTATCCACTAATGGAATAAAGCATTCGTGATTGGTATCATTGAAAAAGTGTCCGACGAATGTATAATAAAATATAAGGGTCAACAATGAATCTTTAAGCATGTTTTCTTTTTATTCATTTGATTTTTGTATTAATATTATATTTCTTTAGGAATTGGAATTTTCCTTGTTGAGTATCTCCGTTATCGTCGTATTACTAGAACGGGGACAACGAGGCAAAGGGAATCACTTCAGATGGAACGCGAGTTCCAGACACTGGAAGGATTGAGAATTCCAGAGCTGCTCCGAAGGTTCAATGTCAACGAATATTATACCAATTGGTGTTTGGTTTACTTCAGGTTCGATTACTCTTTCATATTCCTTCTTCACATTCTTAGCTTGTGCTCTTATACAAAAATCAGGATTATAACATTTACATTTTGACATAAAAAAAATATACAGGGTGGATAAAAAAAAGTTGGCGGATAATTGCCACATAATTTTGTACATACATCGGGTCAATAGAAATCAAAAAACTTGGTACCAAAATACTGGAAAAGTCCCGCATCAATAATTTTTATATGTCAAACGTAAAAGTGCATTGCATTATGCCTACTGGCTATAATCTATCTGTTTCTGCATTATACTTCCCATGGAAACTATTACAATCTCTCTCTCTCTCTCTCTCTCTCTGTCTCTCTCTTGTTTTTATAAACGGCTGAACAGACATATACGTTTTTATTTAATTGGACTACATACAGTGGTTGTTGCCACCATGGGTTATGGGTTACCAACCACACTCCGCCATAAATCTACAATCTCTCTTGATTTTAAAGGTAACCAAGCAATTTTTCTTTTAAACGTATCTATTATTATTTCTTATTTTTCCCAACGTATCGTGGCTTGCTGCCCTTGTTGATTCCCTTGCGCCTGTCGCGTCCTCAAGCATAACATCGGAACGAGTATTAATTGATAATTTTCTTCTATTTTTTAGCTCGTCTCGTTTAACATTCATGTTCCGGGTAGAGTCGGATCACTTCTTCGTGGTACATCTCACCGATGTACATCAGAGCATGTACAATCACTTTGTTCACTTCAGCTATTATTAATTGATGTTGTACTCGTTTTGATTTACATTTGTGAATTGTATATAATCTAATCGTTTATTTTGTTACTCACGTTTTGATCGCGCGATTTAAAGAAGATTAGAATCAGCTTTCTGTCTTTATGAAATCAGAAAGCGGCGGGTCGCATAACCATCGCGTCTACTCGCGTTTAACAAGCCGGATAGCTCTCGGAAGTGGGTCGTGCACTGTCCACTTTCAATGTTAGGGTAGTCCGAAGTATACCGATTAAATAAGTACAACATCCGTAATAAAACGGGGTCTCGAGTGCGTGTCGCGATAAACTATTGGCAATCTGCCATCTGATGCACCACGCGAGTGTCACTCGTTATGCGCTTTTGGTGCGGGTCCATTCCAAGAGGGGTTGCAGTCCAAATGCCCTATGGCTGGAGCATATAATAGCAGCCAGCGCTTCCTCGTGAGAGACGTTAACCTCACCCGTCTCTAGGAGCCGGATTAAGGTAGGTGTGGTGATGTTCCTAACCGGAGGATAGTGGAGAGTACCCCCGACTGATCAGTTGATCAGTCCGGGAATAATACTCGAAGCTATGACCTTGGTTTTGAACTAATCAATCCATTCAACATTTTTAGAGCGCCGGATGCTACGGGGTAAGCGACAACTCAAGTACAAACTGTACGAATTATTACTATCGCGAAATAAACAGAGTCCCTTCCTTCAGAGCAAGCCCTTGCTCCATTTTCTCATCCGTACCTACCTTGCTCTTCAGCAGAAAACTAATTGCTTTTATATAATTTTATAATTGTCAATAATCACATTAAGGTACTAGATTTTGTTATAGTTTTTTATTATTTCAATTTCAAATCCATATATGTACATACATAAATTGACAAATCGGCTATTGTTTTAGATGTTAAACAATTAGCCAATGTAGCGGTAACGATGAAACTACTCAACTCACATGTTAAACGCATTATACCTACTCCTTTGTTTGTAATCATTAATGTATGTAATTGTGCAAAATGCCGGAAAATAATTCACTCCCAACGACCAGTATAATGTTTAATGTGATAGTGGCGGAGTAAACGTAATGCCTATATAGCCCTATCAACCCTATGCACAATGAATGTCTGCGCTTTGCATCACTTTGCATTTAGTTCCTCAAAATAGATATACCTATGTACAGGGCCGTCGCAACATTCATAACAGATTTACTTAAAGGTATTGAAGTGATCCCTTCTGTATCGACAAATAGCGAGTGTAAGCGAATGAAGGCGATTTTATTATGTTTGCAATAGAGTTGAATGATAGATCAAGTGCGGGAATATAAAATACCGTAGGATGCATTTCGGGTAATTAGATGCAGTCGGTGGTGCGCGGTGTAATGTTGGATGAAGACGCCTCGCTGCCCGCTGATGGATTCTTCCAGTAAATTTGTTACCCCTCGCTATTTACAATCGTATTCGGGCAAGTTTGCGTGTTCGCTCATAGACGGCTATAGTGATGAGGCTAAAGTATATTTATTTAAGGTAGGAACACGAACACGTATCTATAGCCCGAGGACAAGAACGCAATTACAAAACGCGGAATATAAGAAGACGGGACTGATAGGAACGTAGTGAGGCGGAAGTACGAAGCTGAAGCGCGTAGGGACCGTCATTAGAATCGCGAACGCGTTTGTGCATGGCTGAGGTGGATGAGCAAATACATCAGGATCAAAAGAACCCGACCCCACACAAAAGCCGAACCTCCCTGATGAACGCGCGGTGGTCTCTTCTCAAACCCGATTTCGGTTATATCTCTTCAGCACCCTCTCGACTCGAGCATTTGAAAACGTGAACCGTTCTCACAACCTATACGTATAGGTATGTAGATAGATGTATGTATGTACGAAGTAAAACATTAAGGATCAAGGACGTAAGAAAACGAGTGTCGGGAGGAAAACCCGCGACGACTTCAAAGTAGATAATTGAGACGACGAAACGAGCCCTAACTTTCAAGATTCAAGTTGAGAAATAAAAATCATCATAAACAGTTAAATTCAATTTACGAGGCACAACACATCGTTCTCATTTTGCGATTTGCGAACTTACGTCACCTTTTATCTCGTTCGTTCACGAGAGCATCGCGTCTAAATTTCATTTTTACAATTACGACTTGTACTTATTGCTGCGTGAGCCATGAGAGATGGAGCAATTCTCATTTTTAACTTTTGCCTCTTGCTGCTAGAAGCTTGGCAGATAGGAGGAAGATGTACGACGGAACTATTATTTCGCAGAGTAACTACCAACACTATAGCTACAGTTACCATTTGTCGACGTCGCAGAAAGGGAATAAAATTGTGTGGGTGAATTAAACGATTGAAAGGACGAATGACTCAGCATCGTTGGACTCGGGCAAATTGAAAATTTTCCATCGATTGAGTTGATGGAATCTTCAATTAACCATCTTAAACTACCTTTTTCGGTAACGTCAGCATTATATATCACTTCTTGAACAATTACCGGAATAACGTCGTTAACAAAACGTCTATTATTGATGTTTCTTATAAAACTAGTCGAATATTGTTGTTATAATAAAATTTAGAAATATGCTACGGCTTCACAAAAGACTATTTTGTTCTTTGAACACACGTCCTGTCTACTACCTATATGCAAAGCACACCTTTGTGCCAACAAATCGTTCAACATTTCGACATTTGCACACCATACTGCTGCTATAGGTATTACAACTCTGGTGCAAAACTGCAGTGCGGTGATATTTTCATGGTATAGGTAAGTACTTGCATGTTCCTCGGGACGCTTTGCGAAGAAATTTCCTTTGGTGGAAAATGCGTTGGTACAACAGAGCAACAAGGCAATTTATAGGCCGACATCCCTCGCATCGCGTTTCAAATTGTAGGTATATTCTGCAAACTCCCCCTTATTCTTATACGTGTGTATTCGCCGAGCCCACACAATTCTCCCCATTGTACCAACACCAATGATCCCCCATCGTTTCTAAAGCACCACTATAAAGCACATAACTATTGGTACTGCATGGATATGGCTATTATACAACTTTACATATCAAGTTCCCACTTGCAAGTAAGTTCTAAGTTTGCGTTGCATTTACTTGTGCAACTTGCGCATATACGTATAGGACTTGGAGTAGTTGAGAAGTTGTGGTTGAACAAGAACATAGAGCAGAGCTGAAACAAAATAGAAATGGGTTGTTATATAGTTGCGCGTTTCGCCGCACAACGTTTATGCGTTCAATTTCGATTTTATGACTATAGCAGGTATTCGTTGAAACGACCAGGACGGGAATAAATTATAACATTATTAGCGACATAGTATAAATATACAGCACAGCGGGGGAGCGAGCCTCTTCTTGTCTCTTTTCTATCGTCGTCGCTTATCCATTCCATGCTAAATATATCCAGGAATACGTTTTTTTTTTGTTTTTCTTAATAAGTATCTTTTAAAGACAAGCTAATGCATTGCGTTCACATTGTATCATAAACTCGGCAGTATTCTACGTTTCACATTCAGCAATCAAGTTTTAATGTAAAATAAACAGAATGTGCGAAAACACAACCGAACTGGCAGCTGGCCACAGTATTAGTAATGTTAGTTGTACTTTGAACGTATATGTACCCAAAAACGAAGCGGGAAAAAGATTATACGCAACGAGTCACTGCTGGTGAGCATCATCATCTTGCCCTCGGCCTTCTATAGTCACCGTTTGGGTTGAACGTGGAACGTGGAACTATTTCAACCTGCAACTCACTGTACACTATTCATCTCGATCTCAGCTCGTTCTATCCAATATTTGCTTGTTTCAAATATCAAAAAATTATAAGATTTTTGGAAATTGTTTGTGTATATGGAATAAATCAGTCTGTCAGTCGTTCAGGTTCATTTCCTGTTAAGTTCGATTCTGTTTTGACAGATATGCGTCCTGTTCACTGGTCACCCTCTCTATTCACATCTGTCTCTAATACACACGACAGATTTTTTCATGCCAACTTTCGAGCACAGCATCCGCAGCAACGAACATCGTTTTGTATATCAATGCATATACCTACTTTTCAAACGCACGTGTGTCCAACAAATTCAAAGTATACCCCCCGAATCCGAAAATGTGTGGTGCTTCATCATCGTCATCGTCAACTTGTGATGTGAAATCCGAAATGCAAAACTTTCTGTCCCCGCATCAAAACAAGCTAACAGTGTTGTATTTTGTATATATGAAGTTCATCCCGTTCCTGAAAAACATATACATATAATCTCGCAAACATGCGCTTCCCTTGATGATAGATCGTGTCGTAATATTCCGAGCAGTGAGCATATATTCATACATATTTGGGTCAAGTAATTTCGAAAGTTCATCGACGAACGCCGAGCGCGATTCGAGATGTTGAAGTGCGGTGGAAGCATTCGCTCGTTATTTTAATAAGAAAACACAAAAGGGGCTTCATACTTATAATTAACTTGCGCCGGAGCTTTTGTTTGAGGGTGTCGAATTTATGATGTGAAACTTTAATTAGATCGAGAGCCTTCCGCGTATACAATACGCTCCTTCTCGTTGGGATAGGGATATTAGGGTTAGAGTGGGTATACCTATATATATACATACAAATTATTATTATGTAGATATACAAAAACATTGTTTCTAGCACATGCATATACAGGCAAGTCGACGCTTTATTATATTAATCTTGTCCATCTTATGTAAATGTTGTTTTCGTGCTTATACCACCGTCGATAACAACAACAGCAGCAGCAACAACCCCGTCGAGTCGACAGGTCGGACAAGCATATTCCGCCCGGTACAGTACTTACTTTTGTTATGAAATATTTATTGCTTACTTGCTCCTTGCTCCCAACAACGAACAAGGAAGAGTTCAATAAGTTTGCATTTGCTTCATCAGCTACTTAACATTTAAGTATACAAAGTTATTATGAAAAGTCATAATCTACGTTACGTCTAAGAATTGTCTATCCATATTCGTTATCTTGTTATTACAATGGGCATGGGTCCGGTCCGGACCTCGGGCATTGTTAGCATACTTGTTTCCAGACAGTTGGACTTTCAAATGGTCATTTTGCTGTAGAGCCGCTTGCTTGTTGTAAATTTGTCAACACGATACCTATACCATCTTTGTGCCATCTACGCAGAAAGGGCTTTTTTATATACGCAAACGAATGCAATTTGTTTTCCTGTTACGTTCTAACGCCCATATTGCGGTCTCTTCATTGCATCAGCGAACCTGCATAAACGTCCCAAGAGTGTCCTTAAATCGGCCGCAATAACTGCCGCACTTTTGCGGGATAAACCCCATGGATTTCCTGCCCTTTATACTCCTCATGTTCAGGCCATCAATATACTGATGGATCCCTTTAGAAAAACGAATCGCTGTTTCCTTAAAGATCATCATATTTCATGCAGGCCGCCCTTGCGAATATATTTGACTTTCGAGGGCGGAGAACTTTGATTTTGAAACGAAGAAACTTTGAACACGGACGCTTGGTTGACTTTAACATTATAAACATAAACACAACATTGCCATATATTTGGTTGGATACATCAAGGATTAAAAGATTAAAATGTTTGTTATGCTGGGTGGGCAACTAACTATAAATACGCATATGCGTTTCGCAGCAACATTCAGCGTTAAATCGTAAAATGTCGAAAAATCACAATTTTACAATTTGTTTATGTGTTCGCGATGCAGGCAATTAAAACCGGGTCCATCATTAATAATAATACACATGTGCTAATGTTCGATCATAAAGCTTTATTGTTCGATTGCAGTATAAAACAATTAATGACGACGCTCGGATTATTCGCCATTTGGTAAAGTTAGTTATAAAAGAGCGGACGGCTTTTGCACACACAATTAAAATAATAAACTTTATATATGTACTCTTGATGCATTCCTGGTATCTATAGTCAGTCGTCTTATCGTGGAACTGATCCTTGTTCACTTTTATCGCGGTTTTAGTTGTGAGCAGTATAGGAAACGTCGTTGCCTTCCAATAAAATGCCGTTCGTATCGATGTAAATGAGCTAAAAAGCATGCGTGAACTCCTTTCGCGTTCGCCATTTTATTACCAATATTATTAATAATTTACGATCGCTTTATAGTAGGAAATCTGATTTAATAACATCCGACGCTCGTTCTTTGATCCATCACTGATGTAGCCGCTTACTCTCTTTCTTTATATATAAGTTACGATTACATTTCGCCATATACTCAACTTTATATTAACATGTGTGTACTTATTACGAATATTCGATATGTTTTACCAATGTGTTTGATGTTTTGTTTCACTACTGTTCGCTGTGTACTGTTCGGTTCGACCATAAAACATTTTCCGGTCTCAACGTTCTGTCGAGTAATGACTTATTAAATACTTAGTTGAACAAGTTTTCAGGGCCGCGCGACACAAACAATTCCAAAATTGGCTTTCGGTTTTAATGTTTGGTATTAGTGCATGCTGATGGTACACATGTTTGTGGGACTAATTAGGTTATGACGATGTCCACCCCTAAAAGGCTGCACTCTCATTAGTACTTCCAACCCTATATGCATGAGAGTGAAACACAAACACCTCGACACTCAATGACTATGTTTCATATACCCACATTACTGGAATGACACTTCCCTTCCTGTGTTCACTTGTTTTTATAATAAATATGGTTTTTAATCATCATTTTACTCGAAAATTGATGTTTCATTTGAATGTTGAAATTTTATCGTGAGGGTATGTACCAGGAATGTAGAGTAGGTGGAAATCCTCCCTTATGATCTGTCGCGCTGTCTCGACACATAGTAAGTTATAAAATGCGGAAAAAATAGGGTGAATTTTTGAAATTGATGAATCGACACAACCATAAGACCATAGTTGATGTTAGATGTTATTTAGTGTAGTAAATGGGAAAAGGGGACGATGAGGAATCCGAAAAATCCTGATTTATGTGCACCAGGCACCAGGAAGCTTATTCCACCGGTGGTAATATATGAAGTAACACGAGCTGGGAACTTAATTTCGCTCCCTTCAAATTAGCTATCCACTCTGACACTCATTGCTATAAGGTACTTACCTACATGTATAGGTAGGTAATCCTGGATGGATCATTTACAGTTCCTTCAAATTTCTGGTTTTCCCTTGTTTTCCGTTGCATCATTGTCATCAGAACGAGAGAGCTATATAGGGCGTTGGCGTCAACAAGAACTCGAAACAATTCGCATCAATCTATAAACGAACGCGAACTCATATAATTGTTTCTCATCACGTAATGCTTTATCCGTGTAACGTGTAACCCTGCACAAGCCATCGTCCATCGGACCATCATTTATAATTGTATATTGGCCATTGCAATGCGCGCACATATCATATCGACAAAACGCACGTTTCAAACAAATACAATTACAAAAGTATATATGAACGTCGACCTTAAATATAGCTGAAAGGCTAGTGTGTTGTGCTTGTGGCTTTGTGCAGAGTCATTGCCACGTAGACATATCGAAAAACAATAATTTACTACGCAACGGCGGCGGTGGCAATGGGTGATAGGGCAATTTGATTATATCGACTGAACACGGTATAGGACAGCGGACAATAATAACATTTCGAGTTGCCCTCTACTCTAATACCCCCAATTGTCGTGTCGTGTGCGTTGATCAGTCCCCGTTGTATATTGCTTTGCAATCCATATACATTATCTAATTAACTACAATAATACATTTGTATCTGCGTATATGGCAATGGTTAATGTCCCGGAATAATTAAAATTGTACCTCTACTGTATCCTGGACAGTATTTCCTATTTGTTCTTTTGGTAACATATTATTGGGATTTCGATAAGTACTACCCTGTATAATGCAGATTGTATAATTAAACTTGAATATGGACTTTGGCGAATTGACTACAACAGTCAGTACGATATTTGTTAGTTTGCGGAACGGGAAAGCAAACCGCAGAAGCTGTAATGCTTTAATTCACTTTACCATATATCGACTAGACCACTATTGACTATACCCTCTCACACACAACTACCATACACTCTGGACGTATTAAATTTAAATACATCCCTTCCATTCAAGTTTTCTGTGAACATTTTACAAAACTCTCCACATTGTACATTAGTATAATTTGAATACTAAACCAGTGAGTTCAAATATCGTGTAAAACCGTTTGGATTCGTTTATTATGACTAATTCCCATTGGAAAAGTGTCCGAAGCAACCAAAACGATTCAAAAAAAAAATTCAATTGAAAGAATCGAAGATTAAAATTGGCATCATACCCCCGGCTCTCTGTGCATTCTCTGGGGTGCTTTAATCTTCTCTGCAATGGCAAAAAAATACGTCGATTTTATATTTGAAGTTTTTATTCTATGTTTTGAGGGGTGTGAATCATACCAAAGGGCTCACACATTTCCGAAAGCTTCGGTAATTTGATAAAAATCGTTTCAATTGCGAATCTAGTTGATCATTTTCGATTTCAATTCAGTGCTCGTAGATATTAGCAAAAAATGAAATATTAGCTGCAACAAATAATATTTCTTTAAATTCTCGATGCGTGCGATGAGAGTCGTAATTCAGTTTATGACTCCACAGATGGTTCATTGAAAGTGAAATTTCCTCTTGTGTTTGTCTTCTCATAAAGTTGCACAATTTGGCGATAATTTTGCAAGTTGTAATAAAACCTAAAATTTACACTTTTTCCAAATTTGGCAATACGGAAATCGAAACAACAAGCACAACGGTAAACTGTAGAACAAAAGATTTAAATGCACGGGCACTTAACAGGCGAAATTATCATAATAAAATAAACAAAAGCATAGAAAATTAATAATTGCGCAATTCATCATCCATCATCGTAAATCTAATGTGATAATAATTAAATTTTCCAGGATAGCTAATGCGTTCGTTTAACTCATTAATACAAAAGAAAAAAATCAAATTCATTACCACTAGCTATATACCTACAGTGTTTTGTTGATTGCGTCCACCAAGAATATAATATTAGGTCTTAGATTAGCATTAGATGGATGAAAGTCGTAAAATCCCACCCGGAAACATAATGCCGAATCTAATTCAACCTGGCCGACCGGACCGCGGACCGCCTGCCAGCCAGGACACAATCCGCAATCTACATTCATTCATTCCACACGATAATAACGATAATAATGTTAAACGGCTATAACTTTCTTAATTGCTTCTATTAATTAGTAAAGCGGTGAAGGCGAATTTCGGATTGGATGCGCGTATTGGGAATCGAGACCGAGAGAATCGTTAATGCCAAAATTGATATAATCGCCGCCTAATCAACTTGTCGTTATTGCTTTTTATTAATAATAGTCATTATCGTTAAATTGTTAGTGGAATAATAAACTTTTTCCACTTTCTTCGTTTACATTTTCCCATATTTAGTGTAAATTGTTAGAACAAATATGTTAAATGGAACGCAGAGATTTGCGGCAATATTTAAATAAATTATTATAACGTTTTTTCAATTCCGTTTCTTTGTTTATTTCATTGTCGGCGTATTAACGTTTATTTTAAAATGTTTCTTCCATCGTGTGCCTACTGTTTGTATATTTAACATTTACGTGTGTAATTAGAAAGTGGAGCGTTAGATAGTAAGAGATTAGGACATCGTAAATTTTTAACATGCGGTCTTTCGTTAGATAATACATATGAGAAAAGGGAAATTCGAAATGTCGAAATGCAAGTGAACGTGACATCGTACAATATAAAATATAAAGCAACAGAACTTTAGAAAGAGCTATGGGGACGTTTGGTTCTTAATGTCTTCTTTTATCGTAATTGAAACTGTCAACGAGTGGTTGATACCGGGAGATTTATGAGCACCATCAATAATCATGTCTTATTTCATAATTTCCATATGCACAGTCGAAATGTGTTTGAGTCTTTAAATTATATTTTTGTGTATTTGTTTTACTGCGTTTGAATTTAGACACTGGTGCAGCCGGCGTGTGTCGTCCGAAGGGATTGATTCTTATTTCTTGATAGCTTAATGCGCATTCCAATGAATAACTTATTTGTTATTATAGTTTTAGAGCGAAGCGTGTTGTTTATTTAAGATTTTCTTAATAGCTATGTCAATTCTTCAACACGACTGTACTGGATTTTTACATAAAATTAAATTTATCTCTCGGTTTTCGTTGATGATTTATTGAAATGTAAGATAATCCGGTCCTGGCGGTCCTGGGTCAGTGGCTTGATGAAGTTGCGTGACTGCAGCATTCGAAAAGAGGGAATTATAAAGCGTATACAATTAAAAATCGTCGTAAAATTGATAACGAAAAAAAGTTGGAAAATAAACATAGCATTAAAAAGAGTCAAAAGCGATCGCTTAAATATATGTATCTAAATGAAGGCAAACAAGGCAAATGGCGGGAGTATTAACAGAAGTCGAACGAAAATGAAATAAATGAATAAAATGAAAAACGAAAGACGATTAGTAGAGGCCGAAGCCAGCCTGTCGTCGTTGCTTAAAAGTATTTTAAACTTTATTCCTTATAAAGATTTCAATGTTATAATACGCGTTTATACAAAGGCAAAGAAAAGCGAAGACGCATTAAGAAGGTGATTAATTCTAATGTCGGTGCTGCGACGGTGACGGGTTCCAGTCAACTTCAACTGCGTGGTGTGTTCTGATACAGACTCTACTGAGAACGAAATGTATTAAATATAGAACCGAATAAAATTAAATACAATAACATAACATCGAAAGTTGAATGTAGAATGTGAATATGGGGGTGGGTGGGTTGTCGTGTCACAGAGCTTTACAAACGAAACAATGTTTCGTGTCCGGCTGATTGTTATAGCTATAAATAAATGCATCCATGTTCGTCCCTTTTTCAACCTATGCATTCAATTTCTCTTACGTACAATGAGGTGTAAGTGTAAGTAAGACGGATCGGAGCTGTGTTCAAGTCATTACTATCTGGGTGCTGCTACGGAGATGACAGTGGCCATTCGTCGTCACTACTTTTATTATCCTTCCGATCGATTTGTTTCTTGCAAAAGTCAATTCTGAATAAGTAATAAATACCATACTTCGTCGTCCTCCAGTGGTTTTGTTTGTTTTGGTATACTTGCTGAAAAGTCAAACCGTCAACACAAACATAAATAGCAAGTCTTCTTTTTTTTTGAATACAAGAAAATAATAAAAATAATAATGATATAGCAAACGATGCTTGGCACAACTTGCGGTATTGTTGAGTTGCTGGTTCATTTCGTAGTTACGTTAAGTAAAGCGTGCGATGTTTAATCTGCCGAGGCGATCATATGTGGGCCTCGGACTTGCTGCATATACGCAGCATCAGAAATGTTGCTGGTTGCCGGTGCTGCTTACGAAAAGATAGAGCGCGCCTTATCATCGATGTCAATCTATCACCAATTAATTTCGTGACAAGTTTGATACATTGTTTAATAATACGTTTTTAAACGTTGTAATTGATTGAAATTAAGCCGCGCGCGTCAATTAATATTTTCTGATGACGACGTGCGTGTACCTAACAGATCAGACGAAATCGATCGAATTGTTGTTGTAGTGTAGTTGTTGAATGCGTCCATGGAATGCTCGAGTGTTTTGTGTTTAAGGCTTGCGGTACGGATTAAAAGATTTCTGGAAAAAAAAAGAATAAACAAAGAGGACGGTACATCAGGACGCAGGAAGAATGAAAGAATTACAAAGTCGAGTTGACATCTTGTGGGAAACGAACGTTCGCGATCATTAAGCAAGCAAGCACTTTAGTCAAGAACAAGAACAACATGTTACAAGTGCATATACGGTCCTGATCAAACGGAGGTAGTAGGTATGTAGATTCTTATCAGATATCACAATGTGTGTAGCTGATAGTCTGGTCCATTTTTGTTTTTTTTTCTTGTTGTTTTTCTTGATATTATAAGACGTCGTGTAACGTTGGTTATTTCCTTGCACTTATATTTTTAGAATGATCGTTCAACTCGCCATGAATTTTATTAACTTGTAAACAGCGCATGTATACACAATTGCTTAATTATCCCCGCGGATTTACCAGTCCACGAGGTTATAATTTTTTTTTGTACAAGTAGATGTAAATAAACAATCCGCGTGTATAATGTTTGAAGTACGCAGATGTAATCTGTTTGTCGGAGCCGTGGGCCGATTGAGTTATACACCTTGTTCCGTGCTCGCCGGTCATTTCCGCATCGCAAGCAGGGATCGGTCCATATTTTATGTGCCGTAATAAGCTAGATTAGATCTCACTGCGTTAATAATGCATCAGCACACGTAACTTACTTTCTCGAACCAAAACGTAGCCAGCAAACTGAAAATTCTTGGTATTTTTTTTTTAGAAATCCCCCCTAATCCGTAGGTGCCAAGTGGCATATACGCACTACTATCACTATCAGTATCATACTCGTATATCGATGCCCTTCCCATCCCTAGCCAGATAGTTCGCTTCTCAGTCGCTGCGTCAGTTCGTCCCTCGCCGCACGTTAATCTTGCATGTTTTATTTATCTGCTTATCTCCTTGTAATGAGATACTCGCTCGTTTTATCACACCATTATGTTTTGATCTATGGCCTTTTCAGACGTCGTTGAAAATGCAATGATGTTGGTAGCGGTAGCGTATCGGTTTTTGCGACTTCCCTTTTCGATTTATACCTCTCACTCGTACACTATACCTACTTACGTTCTTAGTCCATGAGACTGAGAACTTTATACGAGTATGTTGCGTTATTTCCTAAGTCCATTAATGCCTAGGACTACCTAGAGTTATGCGCCTCCGGAGAGCACTATCAGTATTACTAGTAGAGATGACGTCACGGTCAAAGATGGGGATTAGGATTCATCTCGTGGGATTATACCCAAGAACACCATATGGATGCCAGGGTCACAAACACACGGAAGTAGAGATACTACAGTCCGAATTTATATGCGATGCTGTTACATGTTACAATGCAACCCTCTTAGCTCTTCGGTAACTCGAAATCGGAGTACCCTGGATACGTGACAAAACGAAGCACTTTCCGACAAGTTGCCACATTTTGCTTCCGTGGAACAGTTCCTGGTAAACCTTTTGCCGTCTTTCTCACTTCATCAGCTGTTCTCAAGTCTCAACTTGTGCGTCTGATGCTCAGGGCCAGACCAGCGACGACGAGGAGTCGACAGCAGTTTCAGTTTGCCAAGACGCATTTCATCTTTTGAGACTACAACACCAATTAATAAAGTTGATGCGCGCCTTCGTCGAATTCAATCCGGCTTAATCTTCTTCGTTCACGTTCACGTGGGATCATAAATTATTATGAATTAAGGTCGACTAAAAATAGTTCCAGAAACAAATATTAGATATAGCCTGAAATAAGTAAAATGTGGAAATAAAACGGCAATATCTTTTCACGAATAATAATCATTTATTATTATTATTATTATTTACATTTAGCCATGGAGGTGACTAAGACCATGTTTAATAGAAAAATAACTTATATGATATTAATAGAGAGTGTGAGAATTCATATAATACAAGTAAATATGTACAGTCAAACAAAATGGATAAATCAGGATGCAGCGCACATGAAATTGCCCATTCTAAATAAATAAATCAGTCGCTTTCTATTAGTTAAAATAATTCTTAAATAGGTATTAAAAATAGCTATAACAAATCACAAACTAAACAATAATTTTCCATCTATCGTTTCTTTTATTTCGATTCTTGAATCCGATTAAAATCAATGCCAATCATAGATAGAGGTACACAAAATGTAATGTAATTAATGCACCTGCACAAATATCAATACCAGGTAGAACAAAAAAATAATAAAAGTGAGCGCGCCAATATGCAAGGTTATCAGATTAATAATTTGTGATCGTGTTCTGTTCTGTAGCGGCTCGGATCGTGTAGAAATGTAACAGAAACGAGTTTTCGTGCCGGGGAATCTGATGTGCGCCACATCGCTCGCTCGCTCGCTCGCTGGCATTAGCCTTGATAAAGAAGGGTCGCTCGCTGAGAGCACATTTTGAAATATGAAGCTAACTAATATAAACATTAATCAGACTACTTCAATCTACAGTCCGAATATTGACAAGTATATCGAATGCGGGAATACCAACAATGTAATGTATGTGGAGAGAGAATTGTTTCTTTGTCTCGATCTCCTCTCTCAAATATTTATTTATTCCTTCTTATTAGATTCATTTTTCATTCTCATTTTGGCTCTTCAGTTAGTCAGTTTCTCCTTACAATAATAATATATTATTTTAGAAGAGTATTTATTTGTTTAATAATAATTTTTCACATTTTCTCTCATTAATTATCTTCATATATTCATTAAATATTTAAATATGTATGTATAAAGAGCGGGGAGGATTTGTCTTCATCATTCAATACTTTCAAGTTCAATTTCATTAGTTTGCATTTGCATCTCATTAATTAAATAGAATATTTATTTATATAATTACATGTACGTACGTACACACCGTACGGTTGTCTTTGCTTCGTTTCGTTTTAATTTAAACATTTTGTTCACTTTGTACAAACTCCTCCTGTTTTGTAGCAGCACTCCAGCATCATCATACTTGGCAGCGAATGAAGAGGAGGAATAAGGAAAACAAAACGTAACAAACAAATATTTATGTATACATATAAAGGAAGAAAAAACTCAAGAGTTCGTTAAGTTTTCATTTGATTAGACTAGTTTTTTACACATATACAACACAGCGAATCGATCGTCCGTCCGTCCGTCCGTCTTTCTTCTTCGTTTGCTCTTACTTCTTCGTCTTAGCACCAGCATTTCAATTTGTATTTTTAGTAGAAACGAAATAAACTCGAAGCACATGTCCCAATTAGGTCCTTCGTCATCGTCGCCGCATTTGCTTAAAATTTAAATAACTCTTCACTTGTTGGCGCATGTTTCTTTCGTTTAAATAATAACTTAGGAACTTTTTTTTTATTTTGTATACACTGATGCGTTCGTTCGCTTTTACATTTTACGGCTCGGTCATCCTGTTGGCGTGCGCGTCGGAGGAGGAAACGACGTTCGCTGATGATAGTTTTATGCAGTCACTGCTATGCCGTCACACCTGAACATTCTGCGTGTGTTTGTCGACGTGGTGGTTCGTCGTGCACGTTGCTTGTGGATGGTTGTTCATGCCATAGAAGGCGACGTCGGGCGTCTTGCCGGTCCTGCCCGCCGATTGTGGCGGTTGATTCGGCGCTGGCGACGCTGAATTCACCGTTCGTTCGTTGACAGTCCCGACCACAGTCATGATCGGTTGGAATCCTGCAAAATAACATTATTTAATGTTTTGCCTTAAATCTTTGTAGCTATATTTATTTATATATACATTGTGACTTGTGACTGCTATATGATCGCGTGCATGAGGCGACATAAACCGACGGGTCGCGGAAAGATCCGTTAGAATGGTTCAAATGTTGTTACTTAGTTTACTACTAAAAAGGTGTCTAATGTAGGCAGAGCTTTTTCTTGCTTCTCTTTAACTCGACAAAATAATATTGTATGCATGCATGTCGTGCGTACTTATATGTTTTCTATGTGAAAACGAGGGGGAAAAAATCGATGGATGTTTATCTCTCCAGTCCTGCCTGTCGAGAGAACTCGCGTGAACTCTTCTCTTTAAATGTGTGCACATGTAAGTCGCGACATGGATGGCAGCGTGCGTGCGTGCGTGCGTACGTGCGCCATCCTAATAAAAGAATGTTATTAATATTTACCTGAGTATCCGGTGAAGTCTTCGACCAACTTGTGACGACGCACCGTCGACGAACCGGTGATCATGTTGTCGATGGCACTGCCCGAATGCCTTAATCGCCAGAAGATGAGGGCGAGCAGGATTGAAAACAGGAGGATCGCAGCACAACTGCCCATAATCAGCTCGGCATTGTGCCATTTGTGTCTCGTGTTCTCACCCTTGACGGCGCTCACAAGCACTGAGAGCAGTGGTGAGTTGAAGTCGACATCTTCGCGATTCTCGCCTGGAATTATATTCAAATCCTCCTGGCTTTCGGTCGACACTTTCTGCGCCCTGCCTGTATCCAAATCCATCATTTCGGATTTGAGATTGTCGACACCTTGGGTGCGCGACACGAGCTCGACCTGAATGTGATAGACGGTGTCGGGCCAAAGGGATAGAGTGACGCATGTCGAATCGGTAAAGAGATTGCCCTTCAGACCGCCGCCATCGACCTCCCAGGTCACCAAGTAAACGCCATGAGTCGTCTTCGGCTCCCACGCGATCTCCCCAATGACGAGCACCTTTTGATGGATCAACGACACCTCGCGCAATACCCACGGCGCGTCCACATCGCTCGTCACGCTCCTCGAGGTTGTCGCCTTGATCTCGGTGTTGATGCTCTTCTTCCTCTTTTTATTCTCGCGTACGCTCACTTCGTCCGGACTGTAGATCGTAACTAAGCCTTGCGGGTCCACAACGAGGACTCGCAGCATGGCGCCCTCGGAATTGATTGGCACCCTTGTTGTGAGATCAAGGGTTTGAATGATTTGACGCCATGGTCCGGTCGCGCTCTTTCGCATTACAACGTAGACGAGTGGTGTCGTCAGGCCGACGGACATCGGTCGTGGCCATTTCGCCAAAGCGCCATTCACCCTTATCACTCCCTCACCTTTCGTATGGATGACCGGCTGGGTCTGTTGTGCCCGCGTCGACGCTTCCGCATGGAAACGACATGCTTCCTGACATCCAGGAAACTGCAAGCAGAAAAACGAATCTCGTTTAATAAACCTTCAGGTTTCTTTTCTATCGAGCAACTACATCGTAAATGTCTACGCGCGCGGAAAACTTTAAACGACTTCAGAATGTCACTCAGTTTGATTAGAAACCTTACGAAGCAAAAATTTTGCAGACGCAACAAAAAGTTTTCCGAAATATAAATTTTTCGACGTGACGTTTTTATGGCTTCTTCATAATTTACTTGATTTACACGAAATACACACAGTAAGTGTTGTTAGTAGGCAAACAATAAGCAAAAACTCAGTTGATCTTTCCTCGCATTTATAATGAATGCTAAACATATATAGACAGACACTAACTAGTGAGTGCGCGGCTCGAACTCCCGACGATTTTCATTTCATTTCCATTCAAATTCTCCGAAGAGATTCCCAGCTTTAGCTCTGATTATTAATCGGCCTATTTCCAACTTTTATTATCTTGACTCCACGAATACGCGCGTCTGATACGAGCGGAGTCTTTGTTAAATGGAACGTTGAATTGGAGTTAATAAACACAAGTCTAGCGAATCTAGTTGGGTCTGGGGGGGGGCTACATTCTATTAAGCGATCGTCGCTCCTCGCAGTCACTTTTGCATACGTAGTAGAACAATATTAAATTAAAGCCATTAATCTCGGTACTTCCTTAGGAATTATGCAAACAATATACTTACACATATTTCTTTCTCCTCGCACATGGCACCCCAGACTTGGAAGTTTGACTGCAGCAGCTCGCAGTTCTCCCAACACTGTAACAAAAACTTTATATAGATCCTTAATACATATAAACGTGAGTGCGTGTGTGTGTGTGTGTCTGTGTGCGCATGGAATATTAACTGCATGAACGGCAGAATTGGTTGTTATCGCATTTCGCCTCGGCATGGCATTTGGACCGATTATATAAATAAATTGCGGTTCATTAAGGACTGCATGTGTGCACCGCTGCTAACAAACAAACAATAACAATGTAGAAAGTCGATCCCTACGGTCAAAAGAGCACAGAATATGATTGCACAAAGATGCTCGTTTAAACGTATACAAAGTAAGTAATATTAAAGCCGCTCATTATTATGTATCGAGGCATGTATTTACCTAAGCTAAGCGTATACGAACGATTCGATTCAACTCGACAATCCGGGGCACGATGACGATTCCGCACGCACAACATCGACACACAATGATGACGTGATGGCAAAAGGAAAAGAGCGACCGCGCGCGCATTTGCAAAAAACGCCGAGGCCCCGGGAACGAAATGAAAGGTTTCAGTTATGTATGCACAATAGCGCGTTTTCGTAAGCGACGAAAGATCGCTTGAACGCTTGCTTCGGTTAGTTCTGTGCTTTTCTTTCGGACGACAAGAGAAGACGATGATAACACATTGTTGTCTGCTAAAGAAACACTTTAACGCTCACAAGCATTATCGTTTCTTTTATTTTTATTGCAAATGTGCGCGCAGCACACGTTTATATGCGGAAAAGAAGCAATTCAACGTAATTTCGCACTTGGAGTGAAACTCCCAATTTCCGAATGTGATTTACTGCGCCTGTATCATTAAATTTTGCACATGCATAACATACTTTTACTTCTTGTGCAGATACCTAACATGAGTAGTCTACGATTTTGAACATTTTCAACCATAATTCATCGCATCGCACACACTACACAGCCGTTTGCCGGATAGAAAAAGCGAAATGAAGAATATTGCCTTTGCCTTGATGCGATGTGCGCTCCGCTCCGGCCTTAGCCTATCATTAGCCCAGGTTATAAAATAACTAAACACTACCTGTCCGTAATCATTGTACGTACTATAATTTCACTTTTATTTAATTTACGAACGTACATATCGGAAAATTTCAGTTCACGATGCTGTTTCGTTTTGCTGAGGCATTATTGCTTTATTCATTTTTTTATCCCCCAATTTTTTAATGCTTTTTGTTGAGTGCATTAAGTAATTTTTAGATGAAATCGCTGCCACTGCGCCACTTAGCTTGCAGGATTAGAATCAAAACATCATATAAATTCCCATTCGTGAGATTACCGAAAATCCACACGCATTTGGGGACATCGAAAGCGTCGATGCACAAACGAAATCCAATTAAAGACTTTGAGAAGTAATATTGTAATCAGCTTAATCTTTGTCTATAATTCGAAACGTGAACATTGAACATGTAATTTCAATTAGGAAATCCGCTTATAACAAACATTACCATAACTGTTCTCTTTCTGGTTGTGTTTCTTTCTTAATATCTGGATTTATTTATTCAAACATTCAAAGTACGACGACCATGGAAGAGATATACAGTCTAATTTAAAATGTTACGCCTGGCAGTTATTGTTTTCCGCGAGAAATCCGTTGCACCGTTTGCTTTTGCTCCGCTGACGTTGTTGTCGTTTTCGTTTAGACCTGCATCGTTTGCTGCCAACTTGAGGCACGATCGTGCAACAGTAGACATACGGCGACAGAAATTAAACTAGTTGCAGTCTCATAGATGTACCGTTATCTCATATTCCGTTTAAATCAACGCAAGGACTTAAAGAGACGGCGACGAAGAAAGCTATTAGAAAATGAACGAATGAACGTGCAGCCGAGTAAATAAATAACAATCCATCGGTCTTAATAAAGCTTTTGAATCAAGAATCATTGTTTTGTCTTTAATTTAATTTCGACTTAATAATACCCACATTGTTTGACATTATTTCACTTCTCGTTTCGAGCGGTGATTTGTGTTTTTCGTAATTTTCTTCTCTCATTATGGTCAGTTGCCCACATATTAGTCAAATGATGATGGATGGATTTGGATGTCGTGTCAAAGTCAAAACTAACTTTTTCTTGATGCATCTTTATTGTATTCCGTATTTTTTTTCTTTCATAAAAATGCATTCATGTTTCCACCATTAAGCTTCTAATGCAGCTGCAAGTCAATGCAATTTTACACACGAATGGATTTTAATTTTAAGACGTTTATAAAAAGCGAGGTCCAGGTGTGTGCGTTATTTGAGATTTGAAACCGAAAAATTGGCCGTATTATAAATAAAGAGGTGTCCGTTTTCATCAACGACAAATGAAAAGGCGACAAAAGATGACACAGCCCTCTATAATGGTATTCCACCCTTGGAAAAATAGCTTTCGAAAAATTTGAAATGAAAAAAAATCTCGTTTCATTAGCATTATACGCAAGGCATCAAAATGAAAATGACGTAAACTAAAATTTACAATGTTTACTAAACTATATTAAGCCTAAAGTTAGTGTTGGTAACGTTACAAAGTTAAATAAACAAATATACCTATATCAGGCGCCTGGTGCTCTTTTGAAATCCAGTGTATACAATACTCCGTACTCCGTTTAAGTTTCAGTTTCCAGTCGTCATTTTGAAAATTTAAACATTTCCCTTCTCCACTGCACAATTTTATATTACCTATGTCACTGCTGTCGTCAGTGCTATACCACGCAATAATCAAAAGCGCATTAAATTCTCGCACCCCCAACATAAACGACAAACAAGTGTACGCGTCTAGTCTGGCTTGGCTTTCCATAATATTTTCACTCCAAAAAAATATCCCCATATCGCTTGTTTCATGTAGAATTTTCGCACACAATAAGTGTGGATATGTGCTACGTACTTATATTTGTTACACGCATATACACGCATGCAAGCCTAGAATAACGGCCGACGCAGTTTTCCAATGAATAAATTGTCCGACCGTGTATTTTACTTTTTACATAAATCCACCCTGAATAATGCTGGTTTTATTCCAATATACGCATCAAGGGCTCTCTAATATGAACACACAAACAAAATGAATGCACTTCATTGAATTAGCGTTATGCGGATGTGTGCGGCGCCATAATCTCGATAAAAATACACTTTTCCAGGATCACAACGCGCACATTTCCATTTGTATTTCTAATGGCCATTGTAACGTTTGATTAATTAGCAGTGAAAAGTGTCAAAGCAAAAACGCGTTTCCTTTCTGTTTTCTGTTTGGAAATGCAGGCTTGACATACTCGTAGTATACATTTTACTATCACGGTGTGCTGAGGGTTGAAAGAGGGTAAAAATAGAATTTAATTAAATATAAAAAAGTATATTACGACGGAGTCCTAGGCATGATGTTGATAACTGAACAGAACAACAATGTGATATTAGAAAGTTTTGTGCCCCCTCGCTATAGTTTATTATAGACCGTATAGACTGGGATGATAAGGTATAGGGTGGTTTCAGCGCATTATCTCAACGATTGTGACTGTATCACGCGAGAGGATAAATTATCCTTAGGACACGCAAGGACGGACGCAATCTCCCTTTACGTTCCTGGGAACGGGTACCGAGACCGAGCAGAGCAAGTAATACGAAACTTCTTGCTGTATGATGATGTAGAGAGTTCCAAGTAGAGAGTGAAGTGAAAGCTTTTGTGTTAGTTCGACTGGCAAAATGCTGGATGATGCGATGGTGGTGTATGTAATATATGTATGGATCGAAAATTCGTTTATTTAATTACACAGTCCGCTGGGCAATACCCACACGCATATCCTCCGACCGTCCTACCCGATTATTCTCATCTTTCCAAGAGTTAGAAGCATAAGAAACAAGTTTGTTTGCCATTACAGAGAAATAAGCTTTATTGCGATCGAAAAGTTTCAAACTTCCAAACGCATCGTAATAATGACAATAATAAATCCGCTAACGTAGCAAATAATAACGGCGAGAGGCTTTGTTTTTTTTTGCTGCTGGAGAAGAGAAAACGCTTCGAATGCATTTTTGTTTTTTGTTTTATTGCGAAACAAAAGGTGGAGGATGTGTCCCGAAGGATGAAATCGAGTTAGACAACTTTGTTGGAGGAAAAAACGCGGGTATATACCATTAAGGGTTTGATTTATATGCCGAAAATATGCATGCACCATATTCATAAATCGTCTTCGAAGAGGGCAAATGTGCTTTCGCTATGATGAAACCAGCACTTTATACATAAAGAGAAATGGGAATAAAACGGGAATTTCCCGAAACAAAACGTGGATTTTAACTTTGTCCTTGCGCGCTACTCTTGCAATTTATTGCCCTTGCACTTTGCGGAAAAGAGCAAGGTCTGTTATGTTATGTATAGCAAATGCACCAGACTTCCCATCCCTATTCCTTCCTACCCCAGCGACTACAGCAACGACAATTCTCTTTCTTCGTATATCGTGCGGCAAAGCAAATTCGATAAATAGATAGAAGAATAGCAAGCCCAGTCATACGATAATACAATAGAGACAGACATAGAACATGGGGAGAATCGATTTAGCTTCACGATTTACATTCACCAACAAAAAGTATATTTTACAATTGACTTTTGGTGACAACTTTATGGGGGTACAGCAGCAGCAGCAGCCATGGAAGACGAAATCTATAAGTATAAAAGAGGGCGACGTTTACTATTAATTTTGCTTCTTAAATGGCCGGAGTGACTACGGGGGGTGTCACGTATAGTGCTTTCCCTTTTCTCTGGTCTATTTACACCGCAATTTTCTAAATAGCAATTTGTCAGTTTCCAAGTATTCAGGTATACCCAATATGGCAACCTATAAGAGACCTTTATTACGTGTAGGTATACGTAAATATAGAGCAAATTGCTGTGACATTGCAGCTGGTTAATTAGTAGCAATAAAAATTTATTGACCCACCGCGACACGCTAGAAGCAAATAGAGTTGCTTACCTATAACTTTGCCTGGTGGACAACAAACTTTTAAAACTTCGGGCTTCGGGCATGTTGTATCTCGTAAATCTTTCGTACATGAAATTTTTATTGCGTTTATGATTGTGTTGTAACTTTGTATGACAAAAGTTTTTATTGCCAATTGAAGTCGTTGTATAATATTGCTTCATCTCAAAGTTTTCGGTAGGTAAGTACCTAAAGCTCTGCTCAGTGCGCATCGAAACGTGTTGTTCGTTCACAAAGTTTGCGTTGGCAATCGTGTTGTAGGTTATAATAACGTTACGCTGCGGCAATGGCATTGGTAATCGTGGTGTAGAACTCGGTCTAATCAAGCTGGGCGGAATGCTCGCTGTTATGAGTATGACCCTCATCTGTGCGGCGGTCGAATCATTACATAATGTCGATTGCTCACGAATTCAAGAGAACGTAAGCCAATCGTGCATTTATTAATGCAAGCGTGTGTGTTTCTCGTGAGTATGGTCGTGTTGCAGGGCATGAGTATTGCCACCCACAATAGATATATACCTATGGGTATATGCAATAAATCCATATTCCTGAAGTCGGCGCGCAATAGTCACTCGACTGACTCAACTCGATCCGATTGCTGGCCGCGCTTTTGTTGACCCAACTCGCGCGCCATGGGAATGACTTTACCACTTGTATTGTGCCCTGACCCCCGCAGATAACAACTTATTGTTATAAGCTCTGACTAGGCGATAACACAATCCGGAATTGCATTTTCGTTGAGTGCAAACAATTCGATTTCATTCGTGGAAATGATTGTGGTTGAAAGTTGGATATGAGTGCAGACGTATGTCGTATAAGAAAAGAAAAACTTGAAATGCTACGAGCACGAAGCACTTTCAACAAACAGGGCAAAACTTTACGAAACGAAACATTCAGATGAAGGTTGCGGATCAATATACGACCAAGAAAATTGCATTACAGTAAAATAGATAGAGAATGGAGACGAGGAGGGAAGGAAATGTATATAGGAAACATAAAAGAAAAACGTGGAATTGTTGCGACTTGCACAATATTCGCCATTCTCGTGTGCAAAATGGAATTAACTAGTTGTAAATTCGGTCCTGTCCATGTAATCCTGGCAAATGTATAAAATCCGTACGTGTTTTTGTTTTAGAATACGTGAATGCAGACAATAACCTGGTATATGATCGCCCCTCGCAAATTCCAAGTTATAAATTGCACCGGCCACCCTATAATATGGCTCATAAATTACGATTTCGCTAAATTTCATCCGGGTTTGCGTTTATTTTCATCGTTATACCGTTACGTTTCGTTACTCTTTCCGTTTCGTTTTTTTTTCCAAGTGCGTTCAACTTGTTCATTCAACATTCAAACGCGCTCGACGCCTATGAAAAATGAGATCAAATGTAATCTATGCGCCCTGCTGTTTTATATCACATTCCATCCACTTCGAGGCAAGACAACACATTTCCACACCTTTTCCAATATGCCACTTGAATTTTCGCACGAAGAATTCATAATACAAAAACGATATGATAACTCACCATGAAGCAGTCGGGTCCCTGAAGGCACATGGATTCGCCATTTGGTCCATCGAACGAGAACTGCAAAAGAGAAACACAAACGTGAAAAAATAAATTAATGCAAAGCAAAAAAAATTCAGATCCAGGAATATATAAAACTTTTCTAGGTACTATGGAGTATTATATATATCGTAGGAGAAGTTTATTAAAGTTTGGGTTTGGATTTTAATAATAAAGACGCGTTCTCGTTTGCCGCACTGAGAACTTGCACTGTCAGTGACAGCCGCATGAACATAGAATATTCGCTGTTATGTCGGTTCGTCGGAGGCGAATATGTAATTTCACTCGGATTCCTTTCGACTCTGTGAATTTGGAATTGGAATACAATATACATACACAGTTATAATAGCATCTATTCGTATACAGCAGTAAACTTTTTGCGGCCCATCCCCTAACTCTAACAATTAAATTATTACTGTACGCAGCCAAGAAGAACCAAAGCGCACTTGCAACTATGTATAGACTAAAATAGTTAGGAACGTATAAAGTACAGAGAACATTATCAAACGAGCGCGCACGAAACGTACACTGTGCGATTGTGAATGAAACTATGAACATGCACTTGCATGCACCGAATATGTTTGCAATATTAATTCACGCAAATGTGCATTTTGGTTGGGTGCAAGCTACTTCAACGCAGTGAGCGTTTCAACGAATCTCAAGCAAACTCAAAAAACCGCAAATTTCTATATACCTACCTATTTTTTTTGTTTCTTTATAAAAAAACATCCAGTGCATATCAACTGCTAATATTATAAATAACCATTAGGTACTGTTGGCATGATTAATATTAGGTTTGCGTATCCCATTACGAACTAATTTTTATTTTATTTCCTTTTCATGGGACGATCCGCGATTGTACGGATGATGGCGTATCATGTATGAGCACCCGTTAATTATAAATAAGAATACAGCAAGAAAAATATACATGATACCTGAATGTCTGTCGTATACTATTGGTAGGTATGTGCACCGAGTGGAATCGTGACGATTGAGGTCAAATTTGAGCGTTGAGCGTCGTGAAACCGCGATCTCGTCGTCGATGTGATGCTCACGCCTTGCTCGCATTGTCGAAGAGTAAAACGTCATTTCAAACAACCAATTCACATTATAGTCAAGTTGAACATACTTAGATAAAATAACAATTTCATTTATCATAATTACAAATCGTAAATGGTAAATGTAAAGTGTAAACGTTCTCTCGACTCTGCATTGTAGACCTTATTTTATTCTGTTAAACAAAGAACTATTTGCTTCATTTCACAACATACATTTGCACAAAAGAATTAATAAAAATTTGATTGGTTTTGTTCCCGCGTTCTCGATGTTCGGCATTCATTAACGGAAGTCTATAATGGGGTGACGCAAAATGACTTTTTGATGGGCAACAAGTGCCCATTTAACTGTTTGACTTGGACAATTTTGCTTTACGTGCGCAAGTTTTGCTGGCGCTGTGTTTTGCTGGTAGTAAAGTTGATTGATTATAATCGCAGAGACCGAGTGACATCAGAGCGAACGCGTGTTGTGCATACAAAGTCGAGCAATTGAATTGATGAGGAAGGACGAATTTCTTATTTGGAACATTCTCATAGAACACAGACAGCATCCTTGCATGAGCGTAAACCCGCCTTTTATTTTAACATTTATTTTTGCTTTTAAAAATATGTATTATGAAGCAGGATGAAAACATGAAGATATATTTGTATAAATATAACGAGTGCATAAATTTTGTATGACTCGCGCGGCATGCCAAAAAAAAAACATAAAAACGTTTCGCTGTTTGGTGCTCGCAGCTGGTTCTTTAGCGCGGTTGTGGCGGAATTCATTAGGGTGACATTTCAACACGCCCAAACTATTCCAACCATTATGCGTCCGTCGCCTATTGAGAAATATGAATACTAATGCGACTTGAATTGATGTCGGGGGCCGCGACTTTTTCCTTTTCTTTAATCATGCAACAATAACTACAACCGCACCGAGGAGAGTAGTAGTGCATAATATGTAAAAAAATCCAATACGTCGCACCACCCAACTTCAATTTTGGCTATAGGTATGTTCATTATCCGAGAATAGAAATCGGTATAGATAGATATGCTTCGCACCCCACCACTTTCCCACCACGGATTTCACTTGAATCTCAAAGTTCCCTAATAGATATAGGACATCAATAAATAAGCAAAATTAGATTACGATTTTTTCGTTGGTGTCGACGAAAATTAATGGCGGATTGAACAATGTTATTATTGAATGTCTGCCTCCCCAGAGGCAAGAACTGTGTGGATTGTGGGAGGTATAGAAATCGCTTCAAGGTGGAAAATCTGTTGCGACTGTTCCGGAAGGACGGCCAGGCCACAAAGGATAAACGCATCTGTCGCTGGTATATTATCTTTATCTATCTACGTCGCTGAAATCTGTTTGGAACTGCGTCCCTTTGATGATTTCCTTTATTGTGAGGTCTGTCGATACAACACTTACACAGGGTCGTACCAATTATCAGCGTATTATATTAATACGAATGCTGTATGTTTCCCCAAAACTGCGACATAAACGTACATTGCAACTTTTCTATAAAGAAATTATTTTGCTCTGGGGATTTTCGCTATTTGCGGGATATTTACGGGATCACTCTATGTAAATTTTGCGACATGTGAATGAACAGGCATGAACATCACAACACGTGAGAACAATAATATAAGCACATACGTACATAATGCATCTATAGATATACCTATAGGAAAGAGAAGTGCGCTTTGGTAACGGCAATACTCAGCGCCCAATACAAACGCGTTAAACTCGTTAAATTATTTGCTTTGATCTCGTCCTTGAGTCGGCTAAGCACATCCCGTCCCTTTCCGCATATCGTTTACATTTCGCAATATATGTATATTTGCAATAGGGACCCTGCCCTGTCCGTTCCGTTCGCCTGTGGGATCGCGCCGAACGACGATCCACTTTTTTCTGTATATTAATTTCGGGATAATGGATTCCCGGATTGCGCTAACACGACATACACACCGTACAGGACGAAACGGCATCATCAAACCGAAGCACGGCTTCGACCACCATTTGAATTGTTAATAGCATACCCGAAAAAGGTCAAACACGATACTCTCTCATACTCGTACCATCCGCAAAAGGGATGAAATTCATGCGTACGTATGCGAATTCCCATCTGCGAAAAGGCTTTAGCTTACTTACCGCGTGCGCGCTCGCTCTTTTGTAAACGAATTTACGACGACCGATTTCGACGACGATGCGCTAGAGTTGCGTGTGTGTGCTTAGTGTAAAACAAGAGACCGACTTCCCAGCAGGACGACGTCACATAAAGTCGTCCCTTGTGCTGCTGAGCAGATCGGAACCGCGACTTGTGTAAAAGTGTATAAGATTCACGATTGCTTGAACACAAAACACATGCTCAGGTTGAATCAAGTCGGTTTTTGCTCTTTTGTGCTTTTGCGTACACTGAATGTTTTTTTTCTCTCCACTTGAACCAGGGAAAATGGTACCGACCGCGGCCGCGGCCGCAGACTACACGCGCGTGTTTACATTAAATTGTGTGACATTCCGTTGTATCATTAACATTTAATGGGAATTATACACAAACGGAGCCGCCGTATCTCAGCCGCGCTACAAAAGCGGACATGTGTTCGGCTTGTTCTGTTCTGTACTGTGCACGGTAGCCGAGAGACTGGACACAATACACTGTCGTCGATTCAATAGCGCCATTCTTCTCCTCTCCACTCGTTTTGCATTTAAATGTTTATACGCGCGGGTCTTAATAATAAAATAACCACCCGTAAGGTAGATTCTTGGCTGTTGGCCGGCTGCGGGCCGGTGTGCGCGTCCATGCGATGCTTCTTCGCCGAGTTGGACGATGCCCAAGTGTTCGTTCGTTTTCATTAGTAAATAAACCGACACACGCTCGCCGGTTTTACTCCCTTAGGGGATTAGCGAATCCAGTTACTCGTTGCCAAGGTGACAGCGGCGCCAGGCATGTCCCCTAGGATAATTCAGTTTCGTGGAAAAACCCGTCTATCCAGTCCTAGTCGTTTGCTTTTGTCGGTGTCCTGTATAAACTTTTCTATCCGACCCTAGTTTTTTGCGCTTATTTTCCCTTTTCATTCTCTTTTCCTTGCAAGCACATATAGTTTTATAACGTTCAACTCTTATATCTATAGAGATAAATATCGTTCGATCAACGTGTAAGTCAACACTTGTTCGTTCGCCTGCAGAGATTGTTGATACATTGAATTATCCACCTTCATGTTTATGTACCATCATGTCGGTGTATATATTGGCGCATCTTTGGCATGCTGTTGTTCACTTTATTAAATTGGCAAACTTCCAACAATCATTTCTTTGTCATATGTGAGGACATGTGTGTCCGACCCTTCGCCCGATAGCCTAATATGAAAGCCTAACTCGGTGAGTCAGAACGTCACAAGTTCCAAAGACCAAAGGAAAATTGCATTCTGCACGGTCAGTTAGCCCCAGCCCAGTAGAAAGCTCAAAGGGCGCATTTCGAAGTGCCGTGCCAAGCCGATCCCCCCACTTGGTCGACATTCGAAACAAAATCAAGCGATCGGGGAATTTGATTGATGGAGCACCGCGTCCCGTTTAATAAACGCAACAATGCCCCACGCATGATGAACGGAATTGTTCACATCACATTAGAGAGAGAGAGAGAGAGAGAGAGAGAGAGAGAGAGAGAGCGAGAGAGAGAGAGCGAGAGAGAGAGAGAGCGAGAGAGAGAGAGAGCGAGAGAGAGAGAGAGCGAGAGAGAGAGAGAGAGAGAGAGAGAGAGAGAGAGCACGCATGCTTCAAAGGTACCCTGGGACTTGTCCAGGTCCCTGTTCCAATTTACATGCATAAGAATGTAGTACCATCATTACCACCAAGAGACAAAATCCCTTGGCCCTTCAAGCGCTTCTCGAATGAAGTATACGCGTGCTTGTCGTTGTTGAATCCTCGCTTTTCGAAAATGCACGATGTAATTATACAAGGGTTTTGACGATTAACAGCGATTCCCATTAACATGCTAATACTCACTCTTCTTTCCTCCGGGTGGAAGTCATTAGCGATGAAGCGTCGGCTGAACACGGACAGGGCCGCTTTCTGTTGAATATGCGCTTCGTTCAAGATGTATGAAAAACCAACAGACGAGACCATTCATTCAATGTCCAACCATCGTGCACACATCCATCGATTCGACAAGCAAGAGCAAACCGTGAACTCCATCATTCGTTTGCTGGTTCGATTCGCACAATCCAATATTATCGACGTTCGACGATCTACTGGAGCTTGATTGAGGTGCACGTTTAAACGTAGCTATAGAGCAAAAACCGCAACAACAATTTATAGCGAAGCGCAGCAACTTCGAAACAGTGCACAGAATTCGCACCGCACAATTCGAGGATATAATCCCAGAGTCGTACTATGTTCCAAAAGCTCTTAGTTCGCAAACTAAACTCATGCAATATATACCATAATGCAGCTATGCTAAAGCAATAACGTTCAAAATTCAACACAGAGTGATCGAGAAACCAAGTTACAACCAACCACAACAACAACACCACCGAATGGAAATAAAAGGCGAAAATTGCCTGCCATTTCGGTTTCTAAACATTTGCTTTTTATTTTTTGACTTTACAAAGTGTAATCGGAGCTTTACTATATTTGTTTCTTTACAAGATCCACTATAAGGCGCGGAGACAAAAGTCCAAAGCTTAAAAGACAATGAAACATGTATACTCGCGCAAAGTCCCATATTCATGAGCCATGAGCTCTTTCAATAATAAACATTATTTAGCATTTCGATGTGGCAAAAAGGACTTATAAGAAATGTGTATATTGTGTATTCAATGTAAATTGTTCACTTGCAATTTCTAGAACTAAAGCCTTTTAATATTTATTTGTCAAATCACTTTGCAACACAAAAATTCGAAAAACATGAATTTACGTAAGTTATTAAACTTAATTCGTCATATAGTAAATCTATAGAATGGAAAATCGTAAACTGCAACGTTCAAACACCAACAATTATCCCACTTGGTCACTTACAATAACAATTAATTAATAGCAGCCACGAATGCTTGTCTGAAATGTCTGCATTATTATTTACATATGCGCGCTCCATATACATACCACATGCAGGCGTCTCTTAATGATATATATTAAAATATTAGATAATGCACTTGCACTGGCTTGACTTGACTTGCACCGTTGTTCTCTTTATCTGCGTACATACGCCAGTGCAGTGGATACAAATGAATTATGTATATATATATATCCATGGAGACGCCGTCACATCGCATTTGGCATATGTCAGAACAAACCAGTTTTTTGACAGAGGAGTTTCGCTTCTGCTTATAACTATTCTGTGTCAGATCCATTTGAAATTTTGATAAAATGCATTGTTCTAGTCAACAAATCTACCTACCAAATTTCAGCTCGATCCGATCACGGAAAGCGGGTAAATTTGGCGTTTCAAGATTTGCCACAGACAGACAGACAGACAGACAAAAGTGAAGTTAATATAGAGATAGTAATAATAATAATAACAAGCTAACCATAAAAAACATAGTTTGTTTAAACTATCTCTATATTTTAGTAGGGGGAAACATAGGTTACTATGGTCACATATAAATGTTTACATAAAATACAAATTTGCGAATTATGTATATATATCCATGGAGACGCCGTCACATCGCATTT